>BGPR01002926.1:93983-111494 GCA_013235015.1 Araneus ventricosus
GCGCACCTACTGACCAAGCAGCCGTCGATCTGGCTCATAATTTTAATGAACAACGTCCGGATGCGAGCGATGCCGGTACTTCGAAGCCTGTGTGCCTATAAACACATCTTCCTTTTCTTTTGTGGAGGAAAAAATTTTTTTAATTATTTTTTAATAAATAATGACCATGTAACGCGCATTTAAAAACAGAAACCGTGTGAAAAGAATGCTGTATCACTACTGTCCTAGTTATTCCACGTGAATAAAAGACAAAAATACACAGCGCACCTACTGACCAAGCAGCTGTCGCATCTGGCTCATAATTTTAATAAACAACGTCCGGATGCGAGAGATGCCGGCGCTCCGAAGCCTGTGTGGCTATAAAAACACCTTCCTTTTCTTTTGCGGAGGAAAAAATTATTTTAAATATTTGTCTATAAATAATGATCATGTAACGCGCATTTTAAAATAGTAGAATAAAAGTATCGATAACTGACATGCAATAGCAAAAATATGTCTATGCAGTATTGTTTTGTTAATTAGTCCAGTTCAGTGGAGACGAAATAAGGGGTTTTGTACAGAGCAGTCAGTTCATCTCCAAATAAAAGAGAGTTATTTTTAGAGCCATGAATCGGTATAAACTAATAAAACAACATTAACCCAAATATGGGTTGGAACGAAATTCAGTCTGCTATAGACACATTATTGTTCTACAGTGAGAAACGATTCTGACACATTTTGAGTGAGGCTTGAGGTCCTTAGGCAGTCTGAACATTTCTTAAGAGGAATGGCGGTTCTACTTTGCTCGAGGTAAAGGAAAGAAGAGTCCATAGATTAATTTGACACAATCGAATTAACGATCGAATGAAGTGAAATACAGATTGGACCACAGCTTGAAGAATGGTATAACCAAAGATCGTCTTCTAGGTAGCGTCCTCTCTCTGTTTGGACGTGTCACTTCGGCCCCTTTACTCACACTGTGGATCTCAGCAGTCCAGACCAAGATCTTGAAAAGGGAAGAAATCGCTGACAAATTTGCAAGAACAAACCAACTAAATAAATTGGTAACAGAAAGTACCGAAAGCGAATTATTATTGCAAATATGTTCAAAGAAGTAGCAACTAGTTTACGATATAAAGTTGTTCTTATCATTCGTTTGAAAGTGTAGGAAGTCAATTCCACATTTCAGAGTGTCTCGAATTTTGTTCCATATTAAAATCCTAATCTTTACTTTTTACTGAAAATGGCGCACAGTTTTTGTACACTTTTTTTAATTTTACTTGTTTCACGTTTGTAAAAATAGAATTTCGTAATCGATTTTTGTACTTACTTCCTTGTGTCCTAAAATTTTGAAATTTATACACTTGTATATTCTTGACAACAATATACTGTTTTAATATTTTCAAAATATTTATCTTATTTTTCAGTTAATAATTAACTAGTAAATTTTGTATTAATTACTATTGGCGAAATGAGTGGTGCTATTACTATTGGCGAAAAAAAGTGCTTTCAATATTCCCTAGCAATTATAATGTAGTAGTAGTTATAATAAAATAGTAGAAAATAATTATAATAAACTTTCTGCTTTTTAGTACACTAATAAATGTATAAATAAATGCAAATTATGTCATATTTTTACTCATAATTATAATTTAAAATCAAACCCCACATAAATGTTCAGTAAAAACGTTGGCGAACGACAGCAGTTTATACAAATTCAGCCACTGCTGAATAGCGATATCATTTCGCTCTGCCAGTTTATGTGAAACAACAAGTCAGTCTAACTCAGTTTATGTACTGACAGTATGTCTGCTTCTGTGTATGCCTAGGTGGCACATATTATCATCATGATTTTAAGGAAATATGTGTATTTCATAAATGGATTCGAATTCTTTTCCGTGCCTACAAAAAAAATTTCTGACTGCAATTTGAAAGTTCGATATTAATAGGGCGCCTTCGCACTATATATCTTTTCCGTGCAACACCAACTTTTGACGAGAAAACGTCTTTCCGTTCATTACAGTGATAGTCGGTCGAACTTTATTGTGTGACAAAATACCATCAGATATGAATCGCTAATAAATACGAGACTAATAATGCGAAAAGAATGGTTGACCCCACAACGGGTAGATCATATCTATAAGAGTTTGTCGCATAGTATTTGTTTTGCCTGTGACGTCATTGCATCAGTGCAGGAGCAGGCGCGTGATTGTTATGAATTATCTTTATGTAAGGTTATAAATAAGTGTGGCGTGGAAACGCGTTTCTCTAGGAGGTTGATTCTGGTGACATTTTAAAGACCTTGAGGAGTATTACTAGGACCCAAAGAGAGACAATAAAAGTAGTTATCAGAATATAAGTAAAAATCGGTATTATATTCAAGATTTCAGACTCCGTTTGTATTTTATTATAACTTGCAATTTTCTTTCAAAAGATTTGCATTAAAATTTAAATTCAAAACATAGAATATTATGGAAAATGTGAGCATTGTAGAAAATAATGTTTTACTGCATATACGCGAAATTTAGTTCTATATACTGTCAACAGATGGCGCCATCAAAACCTACTCTAAATAAAACATAAGAAAGGCGCAGTTCGAGTCCTCGCCGAAGATTTTTTGTGAAAACGTCGGGATAAATTCATGAAACAAGTGTTTCGTATTAATATGCCATTTTAATTATCAATCTCTTTAATACAATATTTACACAGAGTATTGTAATGGTTACAGAATAGATAAATCACAAGTTTATCGCATGTAGCAAGGACCTGTGGTAGATTGCGATGTATCTATTCTGTAAATTACATATTAATACGAAACACTTGTTTTCTGACTTTATCCCCACGTTTTCGCGAAAAATCTACAGCGCGGACCCAAACTGCGTCTTTCTCACGTTTCTTTTCTAACTTTTTGAATGGGAAGAGCAATTAAAAAATAGACATTTCAAAGAGTGGAGAGAGAGGGAATAATGCAGGAAAAAAAGAAATAAAAAGGAATAAAGATTATTATTAGAAACAATTCTTCCAAAGTATCTCAACCTATCCTGGCTTCTAACATTGCTGGAAGGTTCAAATAATTAAGAATTTACAAAATACAGGATTGTTACACTAAAAATTATCCTACTCAGAAGGCCCCAGAGGTTCTCCAAAACAAGCAGAATTTTACGATTAGATAAGTTTAACTCTCTGGGAAAACAAGGAAAAGGAAAAAGAAAAAAATATTTACATTTTCGTGAAAAGTGGTGAAAATTTAAATTTTTCATTCCACAGCGCCATTATTTAAAGCGACTCAAGGGGGATTTTCTGACTTTTATTTATTGTTGAAGACAAATTAAATACTTCACTTGAGAGTTTTTTTTCTTTTTAGTTTAACTAAAAACACTGGCGAAATTTTATTCTCAGCAAAAAATCTATTTTCGTTCAAAATACCATTTTTAAACAAGTTTTTCTTTCTCTTCGGTTTTCACAGAGTGCATCACTTGTACTACATTCTAGCGAAATTCTGCTTCGTTCAGATCCATTGATGTTTGATTATAATATCCTCGTATTTTACCCACCCATGCCAGAGACAATTGGTGATCATTAGAAAAAGCAAGGTTTCTTAATCCAAACCTCAGAGATTATTCTTCTCTCGACTTTTCTCTTTGATTGCGCAAGGTGGCGCTTTTTGCTTTTTGTAGGAAAGTGAAGAAACCGAATATGCATTCTGAACAACATCCTTTCTACTGTTTAGATCCAAAATTGGATAAATATCTACAAGTTTGAATCCGAAATTGGATAAATATCTCATTTATCTAACTAGTGGCGTTTTACAGTTATCAGGTTTGTAAATTTACGAACAGACGAACCGACAGACAGTCAACCCGCTGAAAGATTTAGTTCAAAATTTGGATTAAGTAAATAATTCTAACCGTATAACCATACACCAAATCCATCTGGCTCACTGGATTTTAAAGTAACCTACTTCGCATTCGCACGAACGGGCAGATAGTCTTTTCGTGGTTGGATTTCATACAAAATTTCATAATGTCTATAATTTTTGCGTAAAGGCCAAATACCATTTTTTACCTTGTTTAGTTTAAGTGTTATTGACTTTACAGATCAACCAACCAACAGGCAGAAAAAAATAATTCCAGAAATGATTTTTTTCCAGACACTGAAGATTAATGAAAATATCCAGGTTTAATTCTTTTAATGATTACAAAACTTTCACTTTGCATAATTCGCATATAAGAAAATAAATTGATAGAAATTAAAGGGAAACTAAAGTGAGAGGGATTAAGTAAAGGAAAGTTCAAAAAAAGTGTCGAAATCAGATTGTTTTTCATTCATATTAAAATTTATCTTGATCTCTTTATTATAGCAATAAGTACTCAACTTCTTAAGAGAAATAAATTTTATTTTATCTTCTGTAACTTCCTCTCACAGATTCCTTTCAAAGTTGTCAAAAATATATGAAATTACTGCAATTCTTAGTTCTTAATCTACGCCATAATCTTCACACATTAATTAGTCGATGAAATGAAACAGTTGAATGCATATGCACAGTAAAATGTAATTTAGGTCTCAAAAATATCAAATTTAATTACTTTCTTTAATTAGGGTAACAAATGAAAAACTAATCTCCGAAACTTATTAGTTCACAACCTAGAGTTTATTATTAGTTCAGAACGTAACATACAGATGTAATACATAAAGTAACAGAATTTAAAACAACTTTAAGAAAAGATTTAGGCTACCAGGATATTAAAGTAATGGAACAAAGATATCAAGGGGTGGGACACACATATGGTGGCAGATTACTGCTTGAGACACCAATGCGAATCTTCCATTGTACGTAAAAGGAACTCATAAAATCTTTTCCATGAATTAATTGATGAACTTATTAACCATGAACTTATTTAATTTTCAATATATTGAACTTAATACAATATCAACATCTGTTTTTACTATACCATTATAATCCATCTAGTTTATTTCTTGAAATTTATTTTTTAATTAATTCATTAATATTGTTTTGAATTTTATTCTTTAGCATACATTTAACACGATTTTATGTGATTTCTGTATCGATTTATCATCTCATTTATATAATGATTACTGTGTAGGATTAAGTTGATTTAATGCATTGATTTAATTTTAGTACTCATTTAAATATTTTGCAGTTTCAATACGAATTGAGTAGTGCATACATAAAACTATTAAAATTTAATTTTCACTTTATTTCCAAAATTACAGCCAATCTGACGAAACGAATGCAAGATTTGGAATCAACAAGACGAATTATCCTACAATCACCGGAATATCACTGAGAAAAATTCTGTGTCGCGCAGTAATATCGAAGAGTTATTTAACCTCTTCTTTGTTGGATATATTTTTTCGAATCTCTGACAAAATGATTATTTTTTCCATTGAAGGCGGAAATCTCACCACGAAGACATGAAGAATGTTAGACTATTTGCGCCATCTCTTGGCAGTATTTAGAATTACAAAAAAATAATCGCGAAATATAATGAGACTTGGCGGTGGCAACGATCTCATTTTAAACGATGCAATATTTCTCTTCGTCGCATGACATGCGTCTCCAACGAAGAAGGGTTTAAAGAATTCATCAATAATAATTCTCAACATTCATTTAATACTACTACAAATGCTTCCAAGTCACTGAAATGTTATTTCAATTATTGGCGTTGCTAATCGGGACTCATTCGCATTCCGGTTCCTTCCTATTAATTCCATATTTACGGTTGAATATCTCACAATCTGCCAAGCAAGACACGCTCTTTCAATTCCAGAGAAAGACTTAATGATTTTCACCGACAGATTATCTGCCTTACAAACATGAAATATGATTCCATAAAATCCCCAAATAATATTCATTGATTGCACAGTAAAACCATAAATTCAAGATTAGGGCAAATTTAAATTTTTAAAAAACTTCTCATTTGGACACCATGTCACACAAGCATTTTTTTTTTGGATTGAAAAGGCGGTATTTTTCGTAAAAAGAGCACCGATTCACACACACACACAACTCCTTACTTAGATTGGACTGCAGGAAAAGATATCATCTCACAATATCCAAAAAAAGAAAATAATTTCCTATTTAAAACCAATTGAATCATTCAAAAGTTGAAAATATCAAGAATCTCTGAGGGATATTCCATCAATTATCGCTCTGTCGCCATGGTTGAAAGATAGAGGAGAAGACAGCGCTATTTCAAGCATTCATACCCATATGTTCATCTCCCCAATCCTTTTACTTAAATTTGGTTTACACTCTAACCCATTATGCCAGATATGCAATTAAGATAACGATATAGAAAACATTCTATAGAACTGTGACCAAAATTATATTCATAGAGTGAATCTCTAGAAAACAACTTCATTCCTCTTCAAGCTCTCCATCTTACTAAAAATTCTCTAAAGCATCACACTAGGAATCAATCGCATTTACGAGCCTTTCGTCAGGCACTGAAATATTTCAATATTTATTAATTGCAACTGTTTGGAAGTAGGGGAAGAATACGAGACAAATAAATTTATCAATCTGATATCAAGCAATGTATTCATTTCAAAATAAAATCAATCGGAAACAAAACGCTAATCCAATGTATCTTTTTTAAGCAATTTAAATTTTCAGATAAGAAAACATTACAAATTTGCTTTATAAGGGAAAAAATCGTTAGAAACCTAATATTTGTGGCTTAAAGTTGTTTTCGGATAGCAAAGAATTAAGGAACTTTCAATAATTCTGATAGAAACATTTCATGGTAAATTTAATAAAAGGTCATTTCTTGTAGAAGATATTTAAAACTAACCTTTATTGAACAGAAGACCACAAACGTCAAAAAAGATGCTCCAAGGACATTTTCTTTTGAATTCATCAGAAATGAGAATAATTTTCTAGAGAATTTCTCAAGATGGCGGAGAAAAGACGCTTTCCTAGAATAAATCTTAGCAATAATAATTTTGGAAATTGTTTATAATTATCTAAAAAGCATTGTTTGAAACCGTATCTCTAAAATGATTTTAACAATAGATTCTCCATTTCTAACAATTCTACGTTTTATCGCAATTAAGGGGACACATTACCTTCTGAACATTTTTTATATCTTTTATATTATTGAAAAAGTTTTCAAACTAATAAAACCTAACAATCATATAAACTCATCTTAAAGAGAAAAAAAATCATTTTGATCTGCTTATTAAGCTAAAATTTAAATTTTTTGAAAAAAAATTCATTTTTTAAAATTCCCTTCTACTTTTTCAAATATGAATATTTTTTCTTAAAATTTTTCGTGCATATTCACTGAAATATATTACATAAAACTGTGCATGGATTTTAAGTCTCATCTAATATTCGCTTAAATATAGCATTTTTACTGTTTTAGGTAGTTAAAAATGCGGAAATTTAGCACCACCTCAATTTATATCTTGTATATAAAAAAAACTAAGCAACTGAATGCTTATTGCATGCACAGTTCTATCGTATCCATAACGATAAACAAGTACAAAAAATTTGAAAGCTCTATCTAAAACAGGAAAAAAGCCTTAGCATTTTGAAAACAGGAAAGTGACGAAAAGTACGACATGGAGAAAAAGCCAGTTAAAGTTGTCATTTGCTCATGTTTATCATTGGTCATCGTAAATAAAAAAACTAAATAACTTCTATAATATTATATGTACAAATTTGAAATTTGGATACAATACGTAGAACTATAAGAGGAAAGAAATAAGCCAATAAAATGAAAGTTGATATTTTGGTCATTTTTTGGGTACTGTGTCCCCTTTTCAATAGTGCTTTCAATTGTTAAAGCTTTTTGTACTCTTTTTTGAAACGGGGATTGATAGGATAGGCTAATTTTAAAAAATGGAAGCCATCTAACAAACAGAAAACTTAGACATGCAAAAAAAAGTTGGCAAACTTTTGATTTCTAATTCATATAAAATAATGACATTATTTTGGATGCACATCGGGTAAATTCACATCGGCACAAATTCACATTATGTGAAGCTAACAATATTAAACTTGTGTCCATATAAATTTACAAAAACAAATTGAACCGGAGGTATTACTCGGACGGATTGCAATACTTTCTCTTTGTATACTTCGTTTACATACTATTGTGTTAGCGAGATCCGAATCGTTTCCAAGCTTGAATGTTGGCGCAATTCTGTTACAGTTATCATTCGTCCTTATGATTTGGTGATGAGAATCAACGCTAGTATTCGGGGAGTTATCGCTGAGATTCGGTTGGTTTTTGTCTGAGGCTTTGTTACCCATAAAGTACTAAAACTTCTTTCTACACATGAATATAAAAAATGCATTTGGTAATTATATTCTAAAAGAAAAAACTTAATTTAAGGTGACTTTTTTACCTTCCGATATCCGTTGCATCAGTACGAAATGAGCTATTCACAGGTGAATAAACGAGATTAAAATTAAATCATTAAATCAATTATTTTGACACAATCTGATTATAACTATCTACTTAGCAAAGATAAACTAGAGAAAATTATGAGGAAAAGAACTGCCGTATCGGTATGGAATGAGCCGTTCACACGTGAATAAACGAGATGCAAATAAAACCATGACGAGAATTGGTTTAACACACTCCGAATGAAGCTACCTGATAACCCAAGTTAAATGAAATGAAATCATCAGGGAAAACATGATAACAATTCATCAACCTGACTGCTTGAATTCTATTAAAGCAAATTAAATTTTCACTTAAGAAAATATTGCAAATTACCTAGATAAGGAAATAAAGCTTAAAAGCCTATGGAGCTTTTACAGAATTTTTGGATACCGACGAATTAAGGAACTTTTAATAATTTTAAATGAATTTTTTCATAGTATGTTTACCAAATGTCCAATGAATACAGAAAATATTCGTTACTAACCTATACTAAAAAGAAGACTGCAACCTTCAAAGGATGACTTGATTTCGTCAGAAGTAGAAACCTTCCACACAAAACTTTTCAAAATGACAGAGAAAAGATGTCTGCCTCGAATAAATCTCAGCAATAATGATTTTGGACATTATTTAGATTATGAAAAAAGCGTTGTTTAAAACTTTGTCTCTAAAATGATATGAAACAATGGATACTCCAATGTCAATAATGTTTTCGTTTATTTTGTAGCTAACTTCTATTTTATACAATATTTTCCATTGTTAAGGATATTTTTGTATTCAATTCTGAAACCACTGCCGATGGAATAACCTCATTTCATAAAATTGAAAAATTTCTGAAATAGCAAATTTTTATAAAATGCAGAAAAGAAAAATTCTATTTTCTAATTCAATTTTAAAAAAAGAAATAAAAAGAGAGAGGCTTTTACATGCAAATCGAGTTTTTAAGGAAAATCGCCAAAACTTAGATTAATTTTTAATTACTTAAAATTTGAAAAAAGGGCGCCGAGGTGCACATTTCTACCTTTCAAAGTATGTTTGTGCCAAATATCGTAGCTCTAGAGTTACCAGCCTTCCCCGTAGAGAACCAACACACAGACACACACGCAGACATACGCACATTCTCCTTTATTATTAGTAGAGATATTCAAGTTAACCCTCCATTGACAGCAATATTTGCACCGGCGAGTTCAGGCACAATGCTTCTGACAAGTGCAAGCAGTGGCGGTTTTTCGCACAGGCATTTGATGAGCGCGCCTGGTATTTCGAGACCCTAGGGGGCCACAAAATCGACCCCGAATCTAAGCCGACCCCGAATTTACGACATAGGGTAGAAGGGCCTCAAAACAATTTTGAGCCTGTGACCTCATATTATCAAAATCCGCCACTGGGTACATATGGTCTTCCAGTATATTTTTTTATTCCGGCATGATTCCAGAGGCAGATTTTAACATAACCCGAACCTCAGCAACCTTTACGAAAAGCCGACTTCTTTTTTTAAAAAATAAAGTTGAGAAGAGCCACAAATTGCATGTGGCTGTAACTTCTAGACCTACGCCGAGGTCAAGTTAACTTAACGGCATGTGTAGAGATCAGATTTACTAGTCTAGTCGCTCAGGTTTTAGGTACATAGAACGATTGACACTTAAGTGCTTCATATTAACTAGTACAATACTACATTACTCAGCTTCACAACCTATCATGCCCGATTCCACATATATATCGGAAGTACTCCATTGTGAGAAACACAGCTGGTGACACAGTCAAAGAAAGACTACTAGATAACAAATTTCATAGAATAATAACTAAATTAAAACCTTAAATTAAATCATAATATCATTAAACACGCTAGCGGAAAGATGATACAAAAAATAAGATAATGGACAGAAGTAATCACAGTCTTTTAGTATCCAACATGCTGCTCGCTATTGGCTGATAGGTGACATCACAAAGAGGGCGGATCCGATCTGCATGCAATTACAACTCGAGATATTGCCAGATGCCGCGATGATGCCACACGGCGAAGTCTAAGACGTAAAATAGTTGAGGAAGTATCCTCAATTTTTCTGTTCCAAAATATCTTTCAACATTCAATGACAAAGAAATATTGTCATTTCATTAAAACATTCTTCATTACAGGCATCATTCATCTAAACAGTCATCGAGACCGAGAAGCCACATCGAATCGCACAACGTTGCGCCAGTTTTATATTCACATTCGCAAGAACATTGCGCTGTATAAACAATTAAAGAAATTAAAACAGAGTCAAAATTTTAAATTTAAAACTTTTTATTAAAGAATAGTTTAAATTAAATCAATTACTGCCACAAATTAGACATATTCAATAATGATGCACATGACTAAAAATATAAAGAAAACAAACAAAAATATACACATCATAAAACCAGAAAACTGCAGATTCTGTAATAGCTTATATGCAAAGAAAAATAAAAAAATTTTAAGTAAAATAGAGATTTCTCATATTGATTTTATTTTTTTGACGAACACATACTTTTATGCAGCTGCATTGTTGAGCTTATGTTTGCGGCTCAATCAGACATCATTTTTAGATTTTCTTGTCGTAATTTGCAGTATTCTACTGCCTCAGAATTCACCATCAGACCAGTGATACGCTTTGAAAAAACTTTGATACAAATGCAGTTTTTTGGCGTAACAAGAAACACAAATTTCGAAGGATTGGCGAAGTTGTAAAATTCTTCACTGCATAATAGTTGATGCATTTGTTAACTTCATTTCCAAACTCGAATTAATACTCGTTGATCTCCATAATTTTCTGATGAGGCACAAGACAAAAGGGGAACTGTTCTCTCAGCACTTCAAAGATACAGGCTAGGAACCCCGTTTTGGAGCACACACCGGAGAACAAATTTAATTCTACTTTTCTACGTATTATTTATCAAAACGATTTTACTTCACAAACTTTGTATATTTTTGTTAACACATTCGCATCATTTTTGAGCTTGTTTTTGGAACCACTTCTTTCAAACATCGGTGATTTTCTGCAGAGGCAAGCTCCGAGAAGCCAAAACGGCCCTCGGCCCCCCTCGCAGGTGCAACGACTTCTAGCAAGTCTCGACTCGTCAAATTTTAAATCACACAAAGGAAAATGCTTCCAGTCAGAGACGCCAAAGCCTTTTCACACAAAAAATCATCCGCGGAACAAGATGGCGAGAAAATAGTTCCGTTGAATTAATTTGATATACAATTTAATGAACTTGAAACATTAAATGAAAAGACATCAAAAGTTAAGACAAATAATATTTCAGTTGATTACTAAGTAAATAATTAAGGAAAATTTAGATATTTAATAAAACTGTTAAAAGTTGCCGTTTAAATTTCAAAAGTTGCCAGAGATGCCACAAGATACTAAATAAACTTTCGTGGCGAAGGTTTAAATATTTAAAAATATTGGCAAAGCCGAAAAATGATGTAGATGCAATTTTTGCAATCTAACAGTAATACAATACAATACAAGTATACAATACTGTAGGACACCAGATGATCGCCAGGCGATGGTGCTCTCATCTCCATAAACATCAGAACATCAAACTACATTCAAGACACAGAGAGACGACAGACGGAGTTCAACAATGACGCGTCACAAAGGCTAAAACGACGAATCATGATGTGAGATCCTATATGAACTGATAATTAACTGTGGATATCTTTAATTGTTAATATATCATAAATACAGTAATAATATAAGGTTTTTTGCATAATATACAGTTAGTTAAAGGTACCGAGTAATTATTTTTATGGAACCAGCACTTAGCCTGAGGATCGCCCACAATACAATACAATATAATATATGTATACAATACAATAAAAAAAATTAGGTAATACAATACAGGGCAATTTACAATACAAAATACAAATGTCAATATAAATACAATAGAATACAAACAATAAACATCATAAATAAATGCAAACATACATAATAAAACATAAATAATAAATAAACATAAAAGTTTTCTAGCGTAGAAACGTGCTTGTGAGAGATGATCGCGTGGATTCCATGTTTCATTTTGACCACAAAAATTTGTTAATAAAATTATGCATACATGATCGATTTCATAGTCGATACTTGATTGCTGAAAATACTTCCCATAACAAGAAATAAGTAAAGATATCGGATGAATAAAAAATAAAACTCAACCAATCTTGTACTAACATTTCAATTCTCTTTTCTTCGTAGAGATCATTTCCATGAATTATTCCAAAGAATAATCAGTTTTCATCATAAGTACTTGATTCCTGAAAATGTATCTCATAACAAGCAATAAGTACAGATTTCTGATGAATCGCCAGAAAAAAATCTACCGAAATTTGTAGTAATATTTATCTTCTTTTTCCTACATGATACCCAATTCCACGAATTTATTCCAACGAGATACGGAAAGTAAAAATACTTAAGATTTCCCAAGAGCTTACCAGTGATACTTACTCTCAAGAATATTCCCAAGTGCTTAGAACCGTAGAGCTATTCGAAGAATTGAAACGTTTTAGTTCTTTCAATACTTCTGCCAGGCTCTTAACATGCATTTCTGAGCAGTGTACCCAGTCGAGTGGTATTGTAATTTTTATTTATAAACGCTATTTCCTGCAGTTCGGGAAACATTCACAAAACTAAAGTGCTTTCTCTTTTTGTTTCACATGGCATAAGGCAATTGAATTAGACTTTAAAAGGAGGGGCTGTATAGTATTAACTGAACTTTACAAGAAAAAGTTATTTTGAGGTGTTTGCAATTTTTGAAGAAAATTTTGGAAGAATATTTATGCATTGCTCATTCAAATGTAATATTATTAGTTCCAAATTTTAAATATCTTATTTTAAAATTATCCATTCATCAGTGTATCTAACTAGTTGACGTACCCGACATTGCTTGGAGTAAAAATATTTACATCTCTAAGTACTTATAATAAATACATGAGGTGTCTTGTTTCGAGGAAAATAAATTTCAAGAATATCACCAAAAAATTTGGAAAAGAAAAATTTTCTAACCTAGGAGAGTACACAAGAAGACAATTGAAGATAACTCAGTTTCAATACTAATTAAGTTTATTACAAAAAAACATAAGTGTGAGAGAGATATTTACATATGGTTATTTACAATTTGACAAGAGAGAGATTTATGATTTAGACATTATTAGGATTTTTACGTTATGTTATTACGTGAGAAGACAAATATCACTTTAAAATCTTAATTACTCACATTACGTTAAAATCACGTGGATAACCGTCCAGCTAGTAAGAATTTAGGTATTCACACAATTAGACAACGCCGCCGTTCTACCAGGGGAGAGACCCTGTAGTCAATATCTCTTCTAGATTAAAACATTACACTCCGCTTTAACGGAAAGACTCCCACGCATGTCACATGGTTTGCCACCGCGTGATATCTCTCAAGGACTCTGTTATCTGTGGATTTCAGCTAACATAACAATTATTCAGATAAGTTCGTTCGGTGAATGGAAAAAATATTATAGAAAGGAATTAAACTTAAGCGATTAAATTCTAGAGATAAAACTATGCAGGGAAAGTACAATTCCCACATACATTACGTTTTTCGCTGAACGTCTTCCGTTGATTTTCGCTCGCCCTCTCCCATGTCGTCTGACCCCTCGGCCAGCAGCTAAACCGCTCTCTTCTTTTTGTCTTTGCATTTCGAACTACTTGGCGCGACTCTAACAATCTTGGAATTCCATGTTTCTTCTCCATCATTACTAAGGCAATAACAGAAAGTCATGCTATTTATTGCCGTGCACCGAAGTACAATTCTCTTCTTATTTATTGTTTATATATTGCCTGACCCGAAAAATACCGTATAGCGTTTCTTCTTTTTTCTCCCTAGGTCCTCTCCCATTCTTAGGAATAGGACTCAGTCCCCTTGAATTACTTTACATACCGATAAGAAACTTTTAAATTTTGTAAAAATTAAACGAAACATCGCATATCCAGATTAGTTAAATTGACATAATTCAATTCCTGTGCCTGCATAACAAGGGGTTATGGATGCTACAAAAGCGGAAATAAAAATTTTGCATTGAAGCTAATGTCCAATGAAAGCAATATTTTCATTTTAACTTTATCAATGGCAAAAATACGTGAATGAAGGATTTGATGAAATAATAAAATATGTTTGAACGTAATTACAACAATAGAAAGCATTGTTACACAATATGTTTCAAATAAATTTTCAAATGTTAACTAAAATTAGAAAAAAAAACATTGTACGGTAAATAAATTGTCATCATTGAAAGGACATTTTTTCTCTTTAAGATATTATATAAATAAGAAGTTATTGGCGAAAAACTAAGTTAAAACCCAGAAAATTGGGTAATTTTTGTTACTTAACTAAATACCTTAGGAAATAATTAATTCTGAAAGTTGAAATAGTACAGTTGTTATAGAAATGTATCTTAGAATGACAAATCAAAATTTTATGTTGCTTCTGTTCATCATATAGAAGATATTATGACAGACAGACATATGTACACAAGAAACAAAAAATTGAAAACGCGACGACTGAAGCCTATAATACCACTTTAGAAGCCGAAAAAAGGAAATTAGTTATTCATGAATAAACAGCAACAATTTATGGTGAACAGGATAAAAACATTATCTAGTAAGCAAGAGGAAAACACTATTAACACAGATTTAACTAATACGTATAATGAACAAAATAAAAAATGTTGATATATCATCAGTAAAAGTAAGAAATGTTAATATTCAAGCTAATGAAAAATTGCACTGAGACTGTGAATTTTGTTCAAACTCTCTGAAAAGTACCGGGGATATTAATATGGAATCCGGCCTTCTATTTTCCAATCTTCCTTTGAAACGTTATTCTTTTATTAACCAAAAAATAAATCCGGCTATCCCAAAACCGGAACACTTTAAATGGCAGCGGTAGAATTCGAACCCACGCCTCCGAAGAGACTGGTGCCTGAAGCCAAAGCCTCGGCCGCTCACCCACGATACCCTTGCCAGCATTCTTGTTGTATTTGTATTTGACCCTTCTCCTTCTAATCTTGCTTTGCAATTTTATCATTTTAATTACTAAAAATTAATTCCGGCTATTCTAAAGTCGAAACCTCCTGCATGGCAGCTGGGGAAGTCGAATGCACGCCTTCGATGATGGTGTCTGAAACCAACGCATTAGACCGCCCGGCCACGCTACCTTTGAAACAGCTCTTTTCATATTTGTTTTACTAACGATAAATGCTTATATTATTTAGAAGGAAAAATTCGTCTCGATATGCTTGAAATCAGGGAATAATAATTATGGGCAGAGAAATTTGGAAACTAAATTTTTAAGCTTTCATGCCCCTGTTTATGTATTGTTTATTCCTTAAGGATTTTTTAAAAATTTGAGTAAATAATTATTTAGAGACATTTAAGAAATAAAGCAGAAAAGTTTTATGTTCAAATAATCTATTTTCCTATAAATTCAAAAAGACCAATTCTCACTGTACTAATGCTGGTGAACGCCAAATTTCCTTATGTAAATAAAAAAGGACATTTTATAAATAAAACCAAATTTAAGGACTAATAAACCAAAGACTTAGTGAAATATCTAACTTAAATCTAATTATGTTTTCGAATGGAAAATTACACTTAAGATTAAAAAAAAACTGTTTCAATCAGCGAAAAAATTGTTCTTAATATTAAAACTTTGCACTCCGAAAAATAATAAGATGTATAATTATATACGTGTGAGTGTAAGGATTTTTTTAGCTGAGCAATATTGTTATATCTTTGTTTCAATACATAAAAATTAATCTGTGTGCTTTTGCTATTATATGGTTTTGATAATAAGCGCTATCCAACCATAAGTTGGAAAAGATGCATCATTTAGAATTTCGAGTGTGCAAAGGGTTAAGAGTAGCAATTATAGGATACACAAAATTTTCGAATTTTATCTGGCGTAGTTTTTGCTTGCATCACGTTATCATTAATTTATGCTGATAATTAAATAAATGATATTCCATGAAATCAAATGGTGCGAAATAATTATTAGAAACAGCATCGCAAAAGTAATCGACGAAAGTTAAATAGCTAGAATGGCATGTTTGACTTTTCGTAAATAAATATTGCTGATATGCGAACAGATAAAGAGCGTAGGAGATGTTTTCACTATCCCATTTGTATCTACTACTGTATTAATTTCTATTTCACTTGCTGAATTCTTTTTTCTCAGTCAAGAAAAACCGCTGTGCAAATATTTACGATGTCTTGTAATTTAAAATTTAACAATCACTCTTTAATCATTAAAACAATTAAGAAGCTTGCGTTTGTATGATTTTGAAATCTTTCGTAAAACTCCATTTACGATTCTTTCAGCTAGTTCTCAAAATATTAATTAGGCAAATTATGCTGAGAATATTCCTAAGACACGTTTTATCATTCTTCTCGCTTTTGAATCAACGAGTGGAAGTGATACAAAATAGATCAGGAAATTCTCTTCAAATTTCTTCCCAGCATTAAATGCGTTTCTTAGCAGAATATATAAATTATTGATTTTCTTTACGACTATTCAGACACCTAATTGAAAGTTTTAAAGAAGTTTAAGGTTAAAATTATATTTAGCCACCTTCGGAGACTAGCTGCTCGCCCGTAATATTAATGGTCTGTAGCTATGCTCGCAACTTGTCGAAATAAATTAGCGGTTGTAGGAGATGAGGGATTCTTTCAAAGTTTTATTTTGGGATGTATCTGGAAACTGTAGGGTGGAAGGTGGAAGGCGGCCCTTAATGACATATCTAGACGTCATAAGCTTTCTCATGAATTAAAAATTGCCGAAATCGGTGCAGTGTTTGGGTCTGGGTTTCTCTGTAAAGGTTTCTCCCTTTAGAGAGTAGACAGTGGAGAAGTATTTTTTTTTCGATTTCTCTCTAACATGTAGAGTGGAAGGGGGCAGGCGACCCTTGGTGACATATCTAAACGTCATAAGCTTCCATATGAAATAAAAAATGGTCGAAATCGGTGCAATGTTTGAGGCTAGGGGAATCTGTCAAGGTTTCTCCCTTAGAGAATGTACAGTGGAGAAATAGTTTTTCGATTTCTCTCGAAAAATGGAGGTTGCTGGGTGGCAG
>BGPR01002926.1:111504-122461 GCA_013235015.1 Araneus ventricosus
TAGGATGGATTTGAATAATAATGGCGATAACACTATCATGTCAGTGTTAGTACAAAATGAACAAAACATGGACTTGGACCAGCTGAACTCTTAACCCTCCATTTATGTATTTAAGAATAAAAAATGTTCTCTGACTGTTCATAGTCGGTGCAAATTTCAAAGACACAAGCTCTAACATAAAATGAAATGAAAAACATTCCACGAAAGTTATTTGCCTTGTTTGAACGTCATTAAAACGTTTAAATCGCACCCCATGTAGGCATTTAACATCTAAAATTATTGATGATTTTTAGTAAAATATATTGTTTTTATATTTCAAGGGTCTGTAAAGGACATAAAAGTATTCAACAAATTTCCTGTATCTCAAAGTCTGTTCAGGAAAACTATATATAAAAAGAAAACCTTAAAATACTTTTTTTAAACAAACCAATCAAAACTTATAAAATTTGATATCTTTTTTATAAAACAGTCACTTCTCAAATAGTTTTTTTCTTTTCAAGCTAGAAAATTCGTCTACAGTTTAATCGCAAAAGAATCAGTACTCCATTCTCCTTCCAAACAATAAATATTTTAATTCGAATTATTTCGAAAAGGGTATTAAACTCCATCCGGATAGTAATTTCATGTTCCGATAGATTAATTAAAGCGGATACTTTTAACAGAACTTCTGAAGGAGAGAATGCTCTTCCTTCTTTCACGCTGGTAGAACGAATATTCATTTAAAAAGGAGTATTTTAAAAAAACATTGCCTTTAGTAGCTCCTTCTTCTTTCCTAGAAGAAATTTTTCTTTCTAGAATATATAAATAAATTTCTCTTTGTTCTCTCTTTCTTATTAAAGGACGAGAACTTACTGAAATTTCTTTTACTTCAGATTCTCTGTGACTTTCCCTCTTCTCTCAAGAACCAAACAAAAATGCTCATTGCAGCAACTGAGTGATTCAATTACTGCTTAATTCAAATCTTGACGCTTGTTTTTTCTGTATACAAACGAAGGGAACAAAGCAGAAATGAGGTGAAAGGAAAAGTAGGGAAAAACCTCCTTTAAATTTCGAACTTCTAGACAGAAGCATTGCAGTATGATAATATTCATTCGTCTGCCATGATTGTATCAGCCGTTGCATCCTATACGCAATTTATGACGCATTTTACAACTTTACCATATTAATAAAAGCGAAAGTGAAATTTCTGCTTTGAAGTTAATATCAGAAGAAAGCAATTTCTTTATATCATAAGGTTAACATTGGCAAAAGCACGCGAGTGAAAGATTCGATTTGAACTATAAGACTGGTTTGAATTTCATTACAACAATAAAAAGCGTTGTTACAAATTGCGTTTTAAAAAATTTGAAAAATTTATTAAAATTTTTTTAAATGCATTAAAATCAGTATCACTGAAAAGTTAATTTTCAGAATTTTGAAGTAGCGTAAAAATAGTTTTCGTGCTATAATATGCTCCGAAGTTATTGAGAAAAAACATTAAGATTTCGATTAATTATTAATTAATTGAAAATCTAATTAAAATTTTCGAAAACTCTTTCTTTTAGGAGTACCTGCTTCCTAAGAAGTAGCTACGAGCCACATTTGGTAGATCTGAGTCCAGCGGTTCGTCCAGTAGAGTGCTGTATTCTATGCATAATGCGCACAATTGCATCTTGCAATCTACGGAAAGCATGCCAATTTAAAAACATTATCATATCACACTACAAGGTATAAAT
Organism: Araneus ventricosus; assembly: GCA_013235015.1. Lineage (NCBI taxonomy): Eukaryota > Metazoa > Arthropoda > Arachnida > Araneae > Araneidae > Araneus > Araneus ventricosus. Next base: position 113,220 of record BGPR01002926.1, read on the forward strand.
GCAGTATTCTTAAAAGAAGTTTTCATCAAATTGGAAATATTCAGTTTAATTTAAACTAGCCGCCCTCGGAAACCAGCTGTTCCCCCGCAATATTAATAGCCTGTTTCTGTGCTTAAAACTTGGTGAAGTAAATTGACTATTTGGCGGCTGTGGGACTCTGACAAAGTTTTATTTTGCCATTTATCTCGAAAATGGAGGTCGGTGCGCGGCAGGCGGTCATTGATGATATATCTAGAGGTCATCAGCTTCCATGCGAAATAAAAATTATCGAAATCGGTCCAGTGGTTGAAGGTGGGGAATTGGTCCTCTACTTTTGCCAATTATTTTAAATATACAGATTTATAAACTTTTTACCTCCTTTCTACTACAATTGTTATGTCAAACTTTAGTGTGGGATTCACCATTTACTTGCTATCAAGCAATCGCCGACCAAAAATCTGTAATTTTTACATTTTTGAGAAAAATTCTCAAAATTCAAAGAGGTCTATCTCGGAAAGTATTAGAGCTACAAATTTCATTTTTGTCTCAAATTGTAGACAGCGTTCTCTAGCGTAATAAAAGTGCAAACGGTTTTTTTTTGTCAGACCAATACTTTAGGAGATATTTTGTACAAACAGGGAAAAGTCCAAAAATTGAGCGGTTTTTTCAAGATGGCGGCGCCCGCGGTAGTGGGGGGAATTGGAAAACTTGGATTTTTCAACAGTGTACCAACCCATACAACATATCAAAAAATCGGAACTACCCTAATTAATGTAACCATTTATGACAATTTGACTGGACTAGTGGGTCTGTCTGTTGGCGGTCTACAAAACAGACCATTGAACCTAGAGCTACCAACTTTGGCACAGGTATACTTTGGAGGGTGGAAATGAGCAGCTCAGAGCCATTTTTTTTCAATTTTTTATTCAAATTTTAATTATTTAAAAATGCATCAAATTTTGGCTGTTTTATGCCATTTTTTCGTGAATAACTTCCGAAAAAATTATCGCATGAAAATGATTTTTATGCCAATTTAAAGTGCAAACAATTATCTTTCCGAAGATATTAGCATAAATACTGTGCGATAATTAATTTCAATTTTACAAGGTTTTTAATTGTCATTAACTGCGGTCAAAGGCGCTCAAGGAGTCCGTTTCTCTTTTCGACCAAACGGGGGAAACCAAAGGTAGGGAGGAAGGGCGGGAGCAAATATGTCATCTCTCTGAGCCCGGCTTCTTTTTGTTAACAACTTTATTTTTAACAATTACTTTCGTTTTGTCCGAGTAAAAATAATGCAAAATCCACTAAAAGAAAAAAGTCATTACCAAATACAAAAAAATGAAATGCTAAACTGATGAATGCAAATCTTCAACTAAAGGGAGTCTTCCAGTGTTTCCCAACACTCGGAGGAGGAAAAAGGCATACACAATATAAACAAACAAAAAAACAGCTGAAAGAATATATTATGAAAATAAATTAAATCTGGTATAACTCCTATTTCATGTTAAATCATCGCAGAATCAAAACAGTATCCCGCGTGTATGCTAATGTTTAGACAGACACGTAGCCAAAGCACATGACCGTCACCCATTTCGAAAGATAATTCTATTATAGATGGTATACGTAGAATGTTAGAAGTCGCATATATTTAAATCAATTTTATTGTGAAAACATTATATTTAATTTTACTTTGTGTATTTTAATTTTATGTTAAATTTTCATTTTGAGACAGCGCGAAGGCAATTTTAGGACGGACCTCTGAATTTTAAACCGTGGTCAAATAACGAGAACGACACCCTGCTCCCCAAGATTCCACACCATCGGGAGGAATTTTAACCTTTGACGGATTTAGAGAGCACCAGGCCCGTTTGCACTGTGGCTATTTCGCAGAATTGAGACTCGAACCTGTGATTATCCGGTCACGAAGCCCGACCTTGCGATGAGGCCAGTACGGCCTTCTTTGTATTTTAACATGATTCAATTTTTAAAAACTTTAAATGCCGAAGTACTGAATCAAGCAGGAATTAAATGCAGAACTGATTTATTTCTAAGAAGTGAAATAAAATTTTTAGTTTTGTTAATAGAGTGGTTTTCTATTATTATAAGGCATTAAGACAAAATCATTTCATTTTTAGATAGCTCAGATAATAATTTTTGTAAAATTTTACTAACGTTTTTGGTACCTGAAGACGTCATAAACCTGAAGTGTAGTTGAGATCAACAAGATATTTGTAACAATTAGTCTAATTAATAGCAGATCGCTCTGACACAGTGGCAAATTTAAATTATATTGCAACAGGGATAGAATATGATAAATAACAAAGAAATTGCTACTAGAATCAAAATACTGAATACCTGTTTTACGATACAGAATAAATTTTTTGTGATATTAAGTTAAGGGAATCTAAACACGAATATGTCACCAAGATATTTATATTCATTTTCAACCTTTTCAATATCTCTAATTTTTGAAGTTTTTAACTTCACCGAATTTCATTTTACAGATAGAATCATGCTAAACAGCAAAATGAAAGATTTAATTTAGCCTTAAATTAAACCATAGCTTTTTCTATTACATTTGGATTAGACAGGTTAAAAAATGTATCAATGAAGTGTTTTAATGTGCTTGAAAAGTACAGCCGGACCTCTATTTAACGAACCTCTGTTTTGCGAATTTCTCTATTTTGCGAACTTTTTCTTGGAACCAAGAACATTTTGCTAATTTCTTCGTAAAATAACCTCCAAATAGCGAAGTGCACTCTCTATTTAACGAACTTTTTCTTGTGATCCAATATTTTTTTTCCTTCCTACTTCTCAAAATATTTCTAAATATTTCGAACTTATTCTTCCTTTTAACACATTTTATGGTGATGAATGACCTTGAAGCTGGAAAATGTCAAAGCGAAAGTACTTGAGCATCAAAGAAAAAAATTTAATTCTTCATGAGGTGGATAAAGGCGTGAAAAAAAAAGGATATTGCTTTAAAATTTGGTATTCCTCCAAACAGCTTATCAACCATAATAAAAAAAATCGTGATAAGATACAAAATTATGATTCATCGAATTCTTGTTCAAAACGTTTAAAAGCATATATCTATGAAGATGTGGATGAGGCAGTTTTGAAGTGGACAGTGTGAAAAATAAAAACAATACAACAATGAATTGCGATGAAGACGAAGATGATGAAGATGGAAATGATCATGATGCAGAAATCAACATACCTTCGTATGATGAAATGCTAAAATTCATTAATTTTAATATAAAATTATTTTTTAATTGAAAATAAAGTGTATTCCCGGACAATGTTTTGTTTTAATCTTGTTTTCCTTGCAGATTTCTTTTTGATGGGTGAAATATATAAAACAAATAGATATTAATTTACAAAATGAAGGTGTGATTAATTACTTTTTAATAATATCTAGTGTTTATGAATTTAAAATCTGTTTTGTGTAGTTTAAAGTATTTTAAAAGGTGAATCTCTATTTAACGAATTTTCCATATAACGAACTTTTTTTCGGGATTTAGCGACTTCGTTAAATAGAGGTCCGACTGTATTTAAAAAAGGACAACAGAGTTTTCAAGAAAGATTTACGTAATTAATAATTATACACATCTCTCTTTAATATATCATACTTCATTTACAAATTAATGATGGTTTCTGTTTTCATAAGAAAACTAAGAATTCTTAACAAACACTCAAATTCATCAGAGGTTCATTTAGTTTAACAAGAAATTTCTTCCTTTACGAACGATTCAAAAAGAAATGATGAATTCCTTTGTAATATTCTTCTAAGATGCTCTTTAACAAATTTAATTAAGAAGATTGCAAAATAAGTCGGTTAGATGAAATATTCAAATTAATTAAATAAATGAAATTAAATCGTAACAAATATAATGAACCAATTTTGACAAAATTATAAAAGCAAAAGTTTAAGACACTAGAATTGCCTTTTCGAATGTTACAATAATTTATTTATTTTTGTTCGTTTACGTTTATTGAAGTTTATTTCGTTCCATGAAGAAGAAGAATTTTCTTACTAGGTTCCAAATTATTAATTTGCTGTGAAAGAACACAAATCAAACACTTTACCTTCGTGAAACGATTTTAATAATAAAGATTCAATTATTAAAAGTGTAAAGCAATCTATGTTTCACGAATTTAAAAGCTTTTATAGAATTCTGTTTACGGTTATTTCGCCTCTTCCTTGAAATATTAATTAGATGAGCTTTGATGATACAACAGATAAGACAACTTTTATCATCAGTCGTGAAATTTTTAAGCGATTGATAGATGAAAATAGAGAGTAGTTGAGAACATATTCTCCCACTTTAAAATTCTTTCATTTGCAAACCATCTTTCCTAGTAATAAGAGCGTATCATTAATTAGCGTTATGGCTATAAACTGAAATGGAAGAGATATCTAAAGCTGTTCACCATTAAATTCTGTAATTGAATCATTAAACGTTTAATGGGACCAAATATTAAGATTGCTTCGATTTTATATTCAAATAAGAATTTCTGTAATTCGAATTTTAATGAATTGTACAGAAATCAACCTAATTAGCATTCTATATAGTCTTGTCATTTCTGACACCTTGTGCTTTCGCAATTTGCATAGGACTCAATAAATATGAATACTGCCTTATGTTCAAATATTTTCATTTTCAAAGCGGGATTTTACCAAACATATATAGAACCTCATGGGGCTTTTTTCCTTAAAAGTGTCAATAATTTAAATTTTACGTTGTTACCCCCCCCCCCAACAGGAACAAAATTTTACCAAGTTCATCTACTATACTTCTGATTGATATTTATTAAGCCCCGATTTGTTTATAAACCCGTACAAAACCTGTTTCAATTACCTTCATCCCAAAAACTCTCGCATATCTTCACTTAAGAAATAGAAAGACAATCGTTCTTCTTTTCGAAGTATTTGCTCCGACATTTGATACATGGGGGAGTTAGGGTAGATTGATACGCGGGAACATTGATACAGTTCATAAATTTTGATGGTTGGAATGGCTGAAGATGTTCACATCCCCTCACATATATACCACCATAGCCATTAACACACGGTACATTTTGTCTCTTTTTACAAATGAATCAAACCGTTAACCTTCTAGTCTAACTAAATTTTACTCTAAGTACGTGTTGTGTGATTTCTTTCACTAATTACGTTCTCCTGCCAGGGAATCTACTCCAAAGGTAAGAAAAAAACATTTATTTTTTTAACTATATTAAGTTTTGTGGGTTTTTAGCGTTGATTTTGCGTGACCACTTGTTTTAAGTAAAAAAGTCTCTTCGGGTAGATTGATACAGTTGACTCCGGGGCACATTGATACTCATCTTCTATGTGTATCAATGTGCCTTATCAGTAACTACTTTGCAAAATCGTCTTCAGTAACAGAAAAAACTTTAAGATGAACTATCTAAGAGAAACACACATTTTTTTACACACAAATATTTGTTTAAACAATGAACACGGTTTGAATTTCATTGCAAGAATGAAAAGTATTGTTGTAAATTAAGTTTAAAATATTTTTTACTAATTTATTAAAATTGGAGAAAAAAATGTACGGAAACTTAATAATATCATCGAAAAGATAATTTTTTGCATTTTCTGATAGTGTGAAAATTACTTTTGTGTTATATTATTTTCGTAAGTCGTCATGGAAGAACGCGAAAATTTCCCTTTATATTTAAATAATTAAAATTTCCAAAAACTGCTTCTAGGCTCACATTCCCTCCCTCCAAAGTATGTTTACATACACATACACACATTCTCCTTTATTATTTGTAGAGATAAATTATTTGCTGATGCATTATTGTTTCAATTTTCCAATCTCATTAAAAATGTTGAATTTTGACTAAAATAAAAGTTTGTTACTGTGCTCAACTTTTAAACCTTGATTTGTAATATAAAGTTCATTGATAAAACACATTTTTTTTTATCCCAGACCTATTAACCATCCTTATTTTCGATATTTCCGTGTGTATCAATGAACCCCTAGTATGTGGCAGATGGATACAAATCCATTTTTAGGGAAAAAAGTGTAATAAATATTTTAAGTCATTTATGACCAAAACTCGACTGAAATCCTGTATTAGATTAATAAATGTATAAATTTAGAGCATTAGTTCTAATTATTACTGTTGGTAAAATCATTTTTTTAGTTTTCTAAAAAAAGTGCATCAATGTCCCCGCATTCCCCCACTTGTATATTTAATAAAAACACTGTAAGCCAAATTTCATCCACTAATTTGGAGCATTTTAGAGTTATTGCGTTCACATAAACATGGACAAAAAATGAGACGGGCACAAATATACGCAGAGACAGACGGACAACATCTCAAAAAGGTTTTCTCGGATTCGGAGGTCTGAAACGTAGAAAATTAATAAAATCTAGAGGTCGAATTTTTTTATGATTACCATATTTTCTCTTTTCATACTTCACACTAATGTTCCTTAAATATCGATCGACTATCGATACTATCGAAGTCAATTTGATAGTATCGGATTTCCGGAAATATCGACTGAAACAATCGATAGTTCATTTCAAGAATTTCAATTGATTGCAAATCTATATTTAAATTAATACAATGATCAAAATTGTTAAATTAATGCCAAAAGTACCTATAGAAAGTTATTTTGAACATATCATATTAATTCTGTTACTATTAAGACTAAATTAATAATTGAAAAAGAAAATACAAAATATGGAGTTTTCAACAATTTAAGTGATAAGCTCGACTTTGGACTAGCTTGTCATTTTAAATCTTGATCTCGATAGTTTTCTTCCGGGTAATATTATCGATAGGTGCATTTTCAGTCGATAGTTTTAAAACTATCGACTGGTACTAACATATGTAAGGAGCTGGACATTATAGTTGCTGTTGCCGGCGGTAGATGGCGTGGCACAAGACTGTTCCGTAGAAGTCCGTTGGCGGTCGATCGTAGGTCTGGATAGGTCTGGATCGTAGGTCTGGTTGTGTTTGAGAATGAAGAGTCTGATATAATTTTTGTGTGGACATGACTCGAAACAATAAGAATTGCAATTTATAATTTCCTTTTTTTTATGTTAAATGTATTTGTGTGTTTGTCTATTTATGTCGTGCTAGTCCTGTGTGTCATTAATAAACTAAATTAAATAAGAAAAATTGCCTAATTTCTAGGCTGCATTTTTATATGACACTACATATACAATTAATAGTCTCAAAACTATCGATATAAACAACCGACTGAAACTATTGATTGAACCTACCAATAGTATTGCCGGGGAGAAAACTATCGATAGTATCTATAGTTTTGAAATTATCGATAGGTGAACTATCGATGTTTAAGGAACTCTACTTCACACGGCGGCCGCGATGGGATAGCGGCAAGGTCTCGGCTTCGGGACTGGAGGGGTCCAGGTTCGAAACTCGATTCCACTGATAATCCACCATGTATGTGAGCCTTCTGCACATTAAAAACAACGTAAGGGGTCAAAAGCCCTCCCGCTGGTGTGATACGGAAGTTCGGAGAAGGGGTGGAAGCTCAGGCGTCGACCTCGTCATCTGACAGCGGTTCGAAATTATAAGGTCTATCCCAAGATATTCTTCTTGCTGCTTCAGAACGGAACGTTAATATAACTAAACTGAACATGGTTCATACAGGGAAAAAAAGAAAGAAAACCAACAGAATTGGGCTACTTTTTCAAGGAAAGCAAACCTCTTCCAAGCTTAGAAACTTTTCATGAAACACATTGAAGAGAATGAAGAAAGTAAGAGATATAAGCAACTGAGAAATAAATTCGTGTGATATACTTGTTTTAAAAAGTTTTGAATGTGTTGTGTACAATATAGTTAATATTAAATTTGATTTGATTTTTATTCATCCTGATATTAACGAATGAAACGTTTTAATACCCGTCTAGACACTGATGCGTTATTTCTGTATATTATAGCCAAATCAAATGGCCAAATTTATTTTAAATGCACGCATATATGAAATTTAAATTCGAAAAAAATAATACTTGAAACAAAAATTAGAAAGTAAGAACAATTCGAGTGTCTTTTTAAAATCTGTGAAACCTTATTCTGTTTTTTTAATAATTTGACATCTTAAATATTTTAAGTGCGGATTTGTCATCAAATATTTACAAACTCCTTGCAAAATCGAATTCTCTTCCTTTAAAATCTAATTCTCACAGATTCTTAATAATGATTTGCACTATTACGAATCTTAAATTTCCTTCAATACCAATTGCATGGCTATTTTTTATTATAATATTGTATCGATATAATACACTAATTCAGCACAATGAATCTCAGAAATCAAAACATTGGCAAATCAGAAGACTAATCCAAAAATTGAATTGATGAATAGAATACAAATTGAAGATTATTCATTTATCCTCTCTTCATTTAAATATTCTTCGATTTGTTTCAATGTTTCTATAAACGAATTTATCGCATCTGTCATTTTCGCGATCAATACAAATATAGCATTTTTCGAATTTCTTGAAGTTATAGCAAATTGTGTTATCTGTAAATGTTTATGTAAATTGTGAAATTTAGAGATAAAAATTGAAGACACTAAAAATACAAAACAAGAAAATTTTATTTACAGTTTGTTCTACAGAGACTAAAATTCCGATTACAAGATAATTACAAAATCAGCGGCAATACGTATGCACATTTGAAACAGGAGTTATATACAAAAGTAAAAATATAAGCTATTTTACTCAATAATGCAAAATTGTTAAATAAAACATCCAAATGCTAAAGAATACTGTATGCAGTTAAAGGAACAAATCGATCAATGTCAATAATACAAATTACTATAGAATGATCTCAGAAAATGACAAAAAGAAGGTAGCAATCCACAAGGTTCTTGCTATCAGTTTATACTGTTATCCCTGCCGTCATATCGTAGGAATTCTTGCTTGCCAGTTGCTATTCGAAGGTTCCCCGATCAGTGAAACTCAGCTCAAATAGGATGGATCCATTACGGAACGAAACTGTCTAGTGAGGCTTCAGTGTTTCGATTTTTGTCGAAATTAATGTAAGTGGATAAAATTTATTTCTTAATGTTACATATTGAGACAATAAAGGACTCAAATAAGGATGTATGATTCATTTACGAATGACATTTTATGGAAGTGGGACAGAGCATTCTTTACAAACAATTAAGTTCGGCCCCTTTCGAGATTCCTCTCAGTCACATAGTATGAGCGTTCTCCCTTCATTCTCCACAAATAAAATTTGTCTGGATATTTCAG
>BGPR01002926.1:137603-155413 GCA_013235015.1 Araneus ventricosus
ATGTAACACAAGAACACGTGGTGAGTAGAAGCACATTTCAAGCAAGGAGAGAAGGGGACTACAGCTACATCTGGATTGCTCTGTAGCCGACGATTAGCATACTGGTACAAGCTGCGTCCTTTGCGAAAGAAGAAATCTACCCAGCCAGAAAGGCTTATGGTCCGCTGAAGCGAAGTGGCTGACACCGTTTGCTGTAGACCCAGTCAAGGAGACTCATGCTTCGCTGAAGTAAAATAGCTATACTGTGTTGTTGATTTGGAACTGACACAGGCATTCATATAAATACGTTGACCAATAATGCGCGCACAGAAAAATTGCACCTTCTTTGCATCTTGCATGAACGAATAAAGCTCCTCCAACTACCACCTCTTGACAAGGTGAGAGGTGAAATGCAATGACAAGGTAAGAGGTTCGAGAGGCCACCACAGTGACAATACTTCGAACAATTAGCACAATATACACTAAAGAGCCAAAAAACTGCTACACCTTCTTAATATCGTGTCGGGCCCCCACGAGCACGCAGAAGGGACGCAAAACGACGTGGCATGGACTCTACTGGTGTCTGAAGGTATCCTGGAGGAAATTCACACCATGAATCCTGAAGGGCAGTCAACAAATCCATAGGAGTGCGAGGTGGTGGAGATCTCTTCTCAACAGCATGTAGCAAGGCATCCCGGATATCTTCAATAACGTTAATCTCTGGGGATTTAGGTGGCCAATGGAAGTGTCTAAAGCCAGAAGAGTGTTCCTGGAGCCACTTGGTAGCAACTCTCGACGCTTGGGATGCCGCATTGTCCTGCTGGAATTGTCCCAATCCGTGGGAATGCACAATGGACATGAATGAGCGTAGGTGATCGGACAGGATGCTTAAGTATCTGTCACCTGTCAGAGTCGTCTCTAGATGTATCAGGGGTCCCATATCACGGCAACTGTACACGTCCCATACCATCACAGAGGCTCCACCAGATTGAATAGTCCCCTGTTGACAAACAGGGTCTATGGATTAATGATGTTGTCTCCATACTCGTACACGTGCATAGGTCCGATACAATTGGAAACGATACTCGTCAGACCAGGTAACTTGTTTTCAGTCATCAACAGTCCAATGGTAGTGATGTCGGGCCCAGGAGAGGAGTAAAGCTTTGTGTAGTGCAGTCAACAACGGTACACGAGTGGTCCTTCGGCTCTGAGAGCCCTTATTAATGACGGTCCGTTGAACAGTTCGCACGCTGACACTTGTAGATGCTCCATCATTGAAATCCGCGGCAATTTGAGAAAGTATTGTAGGTCTGTCTCGTGTAAGGATTCGCGTCTGACATCAATGGTCCAGTTTTTTCAAGGTCTTTTTTCCGGCCGCACCGATGGTGGAAATTTGATGTTTTACCGGATACCCGATATTCACGGTACACTCGTGAAATGGTCGTACGCGAAAATCCAAATTGCATCGCTACTTCGGAGATGCTATGTCCCATTTCTCGTGCGCAGACTATAACGCCACGTTCAAAGTCACTTAAATCTTGATAATCTGTCATTGCAGCAGCAGGAACCGATCTAATACATTTGTCAGACATCATCTGTTGTCTTATATAGGCGTTGCTGACCGCATCGGGTTACGATGATTGGTTGCATATCTCCGCCTGTACCAGTTTTTTTTCTTCAGTGTACAATTATTATTAAAATCAAAATTAACTCTTATCTGTCAGAAAAGGACTCGAAGGCAACTCTTAGAGATTATCCATTACTTTATTTTGGCAGAACAATACATCGCATACAGGACAAGAACAAAACAAACATCACACACAATAACACATAGCAAGGCAAGTGTTCAACTGAGAGTGAAATTATATTTAATAAAAGCCTGGAATTAGCGCACAGCGCCACCAAGCGGCACTCTTGGACTTAGAGAGTTTCAACAATTTTCATGAGCTAGATTGTTAGGAGAATTCTTGTTTCAGGATAGGAAAATCGTGACTTCGAGATTCAGTCTTCCAATGATTCATCAAGTATGTTTGTTTAACCCTTTCTTGGCCAGATTTTTTTTTCGAATTTCCGATAAAATTATTGTTTTCCATTCAAGGCGAGAAATCTCACCGCGAAAACATGAAGAAGTAGGACTATTTGCGCCATCCCTTAGCAATATTCAGAAATGCAAAAAAATAATAATAAATGAAATGTAATGTTTTTCAATAACATTTTTAACCACTCGAAAGGCTGGGCGGATAAATTTATTGCAAAATATCTTAAATGTACCATAATTAAAAAGTAAAACATTTTTCACTAAAAAAATATAACTTGAAGATTTATTATTAAATGCTCAAAGAAAGGCCCCTCCTCAATCATTTTTCTCTTCAAGCCAAAAGACTCCTCTACTGTTAAAAACTCAAAAGAAACCGCACTTACCTCTTATAGACGCAAATAATTTAATTCGCATCAACTCAAAGAGGATGTAAAATTCATTCGCCAATAATCTGATGCTCTCCAACACAAATTAACGCGGACGCTTTCAACCCGCTTCTCAAAGACAAAGGGCCTTCCTTCTTCCACGCACTTCAAAAGCATATACAGTTCCAAAATGCTTAATATTCAAAAGTTACTTCGGATTGGACGGCTTTTTTTCCTCTCTTTCTAGAATAATGTAAACCTTTTGGAGCATAAAAATAATATTATCTTATTCTTTGTAAAGCCGAGGATTCTCTGCAAATTTTTAATTCGATGACATTCTATGACATTCTCGTCTCAGAAGCCAAACGAAAAGGTTCACTGCCGGTACTAAGTGGTGCAATGACCGTTTTATTCAAATATTGAATACTGCTATTTTTAAACTCGGATTTTTTTTCTATTTTTCGTTATTTTATTTATTTAAGGTACGAAGCTGAATAGAAGGGAAGTAGAGGAAAATTTTTAAAAAGAAAAAAAGCAATATTACAAGGACAAGGTATAAACTTGGATTTTTTTATATGCAACTGTTAATTTATCGGATATATTCAATATAATTGAGCTTAAAAACAATCAACTAGAAAAATTATAATAAATTTAAAAATAAAAAAAATTAACTTAAACAAAAACAACAAAAATATTTATTGATAAATAATAAAATTTAATTAATAAAATTTAAACAATTTTTAAGTAGCGCGTAATTGCAGCTGCAAACAAAAACAAAAATGGAAATCAATATCATACAAAAAAGGCAAAAAACAAAGATAAACTCAGAGGTAATCGAAATAAACAAACAAGGAATCCATTCTAGTCCATTTTTTCAAGGGCTAAGGACTTTATTCGAAATGGATTCAAAATAATAATTGGGAAATTTTCTGTAAGAAACTTTCATTACGCCAAATATAGCTTCTCTTAGCCCGAAATTTCCCAACAAAAGACAAAGGAGATCTGTACATCAAAAAGCATTATTTCAAAGGAAAGAGGAATTGAGATTTAGACACTTTTTTACACCCGCAACTTCTAGTGTGATTTCTAGGAGTAGAAAACCTAGGTTCGTATTTTCTTCGAAGTTTTCTTTAATATTTTAATATTTTTTCGGCTACTTTTGTACACTTTATTAAAGGACTTATTGGGAAATACCAACTAAAGATATTCAGAAGCATTCGTTAGAAAGGATATCAGAAAAAATAGCGCATCTTTCTAGATTTCGTCATCTTTCCGTCTAGTTTTGAAAAAACAATTATATTTGTTGTTATTTATTTCTTTGTAACCTCTCGAAACATCCTAGAGATATCAGATAATTGTAGGAAGATTTTATCTGCATAGAAGCCTGCACAAACGTCAAATGCAATCGGAAAGAATGATAATTAAGATCAATTTAAAGACAGAAACAAGTTCTAAGTCGATATAATGTATGCAGATTTGCAGAATTTGGACATTAGCCTAGCGGTATCGTAATTTCAATTCTACGAAGGTTGTTCGGAAAGTAAGTGCGTGTGAAAGAAAACGGAGAACTACTGTAAAAAGACTACTAATGTGTGAAAGAAAATGGAGTACTACTGTAAGAAGACTACTACTGTGTAAAAGAAAACGGAGTACTTCTGTAAAAAGACTACTACTGTGTAAAAGAAAACGGAGTACTACTGTAAAAAGACTACTAATGTGTAAAAGAAAACGGAGTACTACTGTAAAAAGACCACTACTGTGTAAAAGAAAAAGGAGACAGATGTTGACAAAGATGCATATTTAATAACAATTTACAAACATTATTCTACGTTTCGAAGTAGTCACCATTCATTAAGGAATTTATCGTATCAAGAAACAAGGTTTTGTCTTCCAGCATCGTAGAAGATAATCGACTGTGAGATTAGCGAGGATGTTAATGCATCTTTTACTTTTTCGACGTCATCGAAACGTGGCCACTCAAGAATCGCCTCAAGTGCAAAAATAAATGAAAGTCACTTGGTTCCACTCAAGAATCGCCTCAAGTGCAAAAATAAATGAAAGTCACTTGGTTCCAAATCAAAGCTATACGACGGATGCTTCATTTGTTCCCAACCAAAGGACTCTATGAGCTGTTGAATCACACGAGCGGAATGTGGCTTCGCATTGTCGTGCAATAAAATGACACCATCACTATTCCCTCACTCATAACTCTATCGCCGTGACTTTCTATAGTCTTAAATATCTTTAGAGCAAGATTTAAACGTGTCAGCGTTTTACCATACGAACTTTTTGCATTCTTTAGTTATTGCAGATGCGGTACTACAAAAGCAGATAGCGCCATCTGTCGGTTGCAGGAATTATTATATCTCGGAACTTAGTTTCCGAATAACCCTCGTATTTAATATTTGGGGCGTAAAATAGGCAGCTTGTTTTCCAAAGATTTAAATGTGAAATAAAGGATCTTTCCGATTCCCTTTCAGAAAATTTCTGCATTTTTCTGTATTTAAAAACTTTTTCAAGACATATCTGATATTTTATAAAAAGCCATACCTTATTTTATTTTTCGGAATGATACAAAAACTAGAACAAAATAGTGAAAAAAAACTTCTCACGTCCTCTCCCTTTAAGACCGGACATATTTTCATCCTTAAATTTAATTTTTTTTAGTTTATAGATACCCTTGGATCCTACTGGTACTGTAAAAAATAACTTTAAAAATTTAGCATGTCCCTCAAACTCAGGAGCGCACCCGTACAATCGTGCGAGTTAGGCTTTTTCTGTGTCAATGTGAACCCGTACGATCATGAGAGTTAGGCGTCATCTATGTAAGCTTCACCTAATTTATTATTTTATTTTTCACGGTTTAGTTTTCATTCAATATTAATTCCTCAAGATTATTTATCCAATATTAATTACAAGAAACAAATAATTAAGCATCCTAATAAACAATTTATAATTTATAAGAAAAAATATATTTCTAAATAAGGAAATTACAATTTTAATGACTAATTTTTTAAAAAATTAAAATATATGAAACAAATCTTAATTTTTGATAAACATAAATATACCTCACATTTCTCACACCGAGTTTTAGAAGTGCTTTCTTCTGAAATAAGGGATATTCCTGTATTTTTAGAAGGCAAATGAAACTTCACGGATCATGCAATATCTGGTTGTTCGCTTTTCATTCTTTCTTGCACAATAGAAATTGCAGCGCCTTCACGAAATGTCGGATGGCCCCCTTCAATTCCCTGCTTCTTTAGAAAATCTACCTGTATTTCCTCCAACAATGTCTATTGTGTGCAAATTCCTTTCCTATACTGATTATATTCAAGGAAGGACCACCCATCATTTCCCACTATCATTTGGATTGGCAGATGTATATTTTCAGATGTACATACGCGCGCGTGATCGCTGATCCTAGCGTCAGTTTTGACGGCTTTTGTACCTACTTTCTTGTCCAAACTGAATAATTACAAACACATGTACTGACATCAAATTCTTCTTGCTGCCCCAATAGTAAACTAAGGAGGATGATAGGATTTCAATGATAGAGGGAAATCCAAGTGTGGAACTTTCTGTGAGTAGTCTCCTTTGTTACGAAGCTTTAAAAGAGATCCTTCAAAATGATTTGAAAGAGCTTGTCACATTTGAGTGCTGATACTGTAAAAACGACAATGCGGTTTGCGGAAGTTTCTTGAGGAATACTTAAGACCGTTGGAGGCAGTGGGACATATTTCGTGAAACTCTCTTGGGAAAATGCTAAAAGCAGAAAAAATTGTTTATATGTAAAATATTTCATTTTTAGGTGATAGGAAATGTGTGTGTGTGTGTGTGTGTGTGTGTGAACCATGTATTTTTTAAGTTAATTTTTTTATTAATACAGTACCCATTTCAAGTCTTAAGGCCGTTACTTAGTGATACAGTCGAAAGAAAACACCGATGTGTGCATAGGATCACGCGAGAAGACACTACAGAAAGGAAGTCGGTTTTCGGACTGTGAGCTCAAACCGAACCCGCACGATCGTGCGGGTAAACAAATATTAAGCCTAAAGAGTAATTATATTAACTCTTTACTAACATATTTTCCTATTTTTCATTTATTTGAACATTAAATTAACAATTGGTATCTAAGCAATTAAATATGTATTAATAATTAGCTAATTGCGACAGGTAAATAATTCTAATCTTTAGCGCGAATTTTTTGCAAACAGATTTAACGCGGTTATAATTGAAATATAGACTGTCTCGGCCGTCTTTTGAGAAAACTAGATACTATTGATATTCTGGAAAATAGAAGAGTCGTTACTTTCCGACATTTGTTAAATACAACTCTCCAGGAAGCAGAAATGTTAACTAATGTCAACCCGCACGATCGTGCGGGTTCGGTCTTAAAGGGATAACAAGGGCTATTGAATGCCCTCTATTTCACAGTAATATTTCTATTTCTCTATGTCTCTCTATTTCACAGTAGATCTTTTAATTAGGTGTGTGAAATGTAACAAAAGCAAATAAATAATAAATTCTGAAAGATTATGAAAATGATGTAAAATAATGATAGTAAAAAAACTTCTCACGTCCTCTATAACAAGGGCTATTGAATGCCCTCTATTTCACAGTAAATCTTCTAATTAGGTGTTTGAAATGTAACAAAAGCAAATATTTAATAAATTTTGAAAACTGATACCCAATTGTCTTCCCACAATTAAAGCGACATGATGAGAGGAGGGTAAAAATAAATATGTCTAACTTAATTAAATTCAATACTTGCGATAAACTAATAACTTTTTGCTTTGTATATCGAATTTTTTTATCTTTTACTTTACTTTTTTATCTTTACTTCTTTTTTATCTTTTTTCTTCATTTTGTTCCCCTTTTCCATTTCTTTTTTTTTGTTTTCTTTCTTTTCTTTTCTTCATATGGATATTTGAAAAAAACAGTTTCAAGACTGGAATAAAGCAGTAATTGTGCCATTCAGTTACAGCAATAAACACTCTTCGTGTGCTCTCGAAAAAACAGAACATAGCCCGGGAAGATAAGCTACAGAGAACCTGAATTCAAGCTTCGTCGGAATGTTTGCCCCAGTTTTTAAAAAAATTATGTTCCAAAAATATTAATTTCCTTTAGGAAAAGAAAAAAAAGCAATTTCAGGATAATACCATTAGAAATACACCTTTGCAAATTAAAGTATTTAAAAACTTAATTTTTTTATCTTCCGTGAAAGAAAGAAGACACCCTTTTATGAAGCGGGATAAAAATTTGTCCGATAATTATTACTTTGAAGTGCCAAAAGTCATGGAATAGCACTAGGCAAATATACAGACGGCAGTAGAAATGCGTAAGAAACGTATAAATTGGAAGTGAATTGTCAGGGCTTTCATTTGTACTCAGGTTATTCATGTGAAAAGTTTTCTGGCGTTATTATGGCCACAAGACGGGAATTAACAGACTTTGAATGCGGAATGCTAGTTGGAGCTAGACGCATGGAGCATTCCATTTGGGATATTCTTCGGGAATTCAACATTCCTCGATCCATAGTGTCAAGAGTAGGCCGAGAATATATAATTTCAGACATTACCTCCCACCATGGACAATGCAGGTCAATCGCGTCTACTTAAAGACCGAGATCAGCGCCATGTACGCAGAGTAGTCAGTTAACAGTCAAGCAACACTGAATCTAATAACAGCAGCAATAAATGCGGGACGTGCGACAGACGTGTACGTGAGAATAGTGCAACGAAATTTGGCGGGATATGGCAGAAGAAGACCGACTCGAGTGCCTTTACTAGCAACACGCTATGAACATATCGGTTGTACTAGAGAAACGTTGCTTGGTAAGATGAGTAGCGATTTCAGTTGTTAAGAGCTGGCACAGACCCCACGAGGCCATGGACCCAAGTTTTCAACAAGGCACTGTGGGAAGTTCCATAATGGTGTGGGCTGTTTTTACATGGCATGGACTGGGTCCTCTGGTCAAAATGAACCAATCATTGAATTGAAATGGTTATGTTCAGCTGCTTGGAAACCATTTGCAGCCATTCATGAACTTCATGTACCCAAATAACGATGGGATTTTCCTGGTTGACAGTGTGACATGTCACCAGGCCCAAATCGTTCCCCATTGGTATGAGGAACATTCTTGACAATTCCAGCGAAAGATTTGGCCACTTAGATCATCAGACATGAATTCCATTGATCATATATGGGACATGATCAAAAGTCAGTTCGTGCACAAAAGCCTGCACTGGCAACACTTTCGCAATTATAGGCAGCTGTAGAGGCAGCAAGGCTGAATATTTCTTCAGGAGACTTCGAATGACTTGTTGAGTCAATGCCACGTCGAGATGCGGCACTTCGCCGAACAAAAGGAGCTCCAACACGATAATAGGAAGTGTCCCGGGACAATAGGCACTTCAGTGTACATAAGATTATCAAATTGTTGCCGGATGAAATTTCACATGCTTTTTGAGTTTATTCAAATTTAATTATTCATGGTCTTCAAAATTTGAATAAAGAATTCCTTGAGTTTAAATTGTGGTTTAATGCAATTTAACGTTTACTCACTGATTTCTTCATGGTTTATTGAAACCAATTACATAACCTCTTAGAAGATTTTTAAAATTGAAGACATATTAAATTAAGTTATTTATTGTAAATCTTCCAAAACCATTTTATTCAGAATTAAGTTTTTTACTAAATTAAAACTAATGATATTCTAAAGTAAATTGTTTTAAGCAATATTATTTTTATTGACTGCACAATATTTTTGAAAGTAGATTTTCTGATGTAACAGGCTGAAAATAAAAATTGATCTATGAAAATGAGAAAAGAAATGTAGTAATTTCCATTAAATATAAATAGAAAAACATACTGTCAACATATAATGAAAGCCAAAATAAGCACTCAAAATATAGTCATATTTAAATAATGAAATTCAATCGAGAGGAAATCTTCTAAACATATAGAGATCGTTATAAATTCAAATTTATCTCTAATTCTTTGCCTTCATTTGATCTGAATTCCTCTTACCTATGTGCGTCATAACAATTCTAAAAATTCTAATTCTAGTTCTGAATCATATCAATTAATTTTCTTATCAGTTTTTTTAATTTTTATATGGTTTTTTTCGGAAATACCACCAAACGGATAAAATTTTAAAGATAATAAGTACTTCTTTACAATTTAATTGTTTGAAAATATAATCAAGTAAGCCTTTACTTTCTAATATTCTGCCAATAATTTTTATTATAATATCATAACATCTCATTTCCATTAAAAATTAATCGGAATCGCTGACGGTCTGATTAAACATTAAAAGACTACTAAACAAGTCTGACTAAATAGTCTGATTAACAAGCCTGATTAAACATTAGAAGACTACTAAACATATAGCATTTTAATAGCTCAAAATTAGATAAGATTTATCTAGCATTGGTTAATAAGCAATTAAATTAATCTTAACTATGGTGTATTTTCTGTTCTTTTTGAAATTTGTGAAAGTTTTTGTTGTGAAAGAACGGTCGAGCTGAAATTCGATTCCGCTAGGGTATATAAAGAGGACGAAATAAAAATTATACTTTTTCCAACATAAAACGAAATCGAAGACGAATGTCCAGTCTAAAAAGGCTGCTGAAAATCATTACATAATGATTAATAGAAATTCCTTTAATTAAAATTTATGAAAGAAACAGAAGAATAAAGTTTTAAAAATGATACCCAAAATTTCTATGCACGGTAAGGATGCTACATTACGCTATGACGGTAAAAAAAATTTCATAAAACTGAATGCTTTCGATACTTTAACAACTTAATTTAAGAGGCCCAAATTTTATAACTGGTGCTTTCAGTACTTTTTATTCTTTTTTTGATGTTGTTTTCATCTTTTTTCAATTTCTCTTCTGCTTTTTCGCGTCCTTACATTGTTACATAAAAAAAGCTAACATCAGTATCTGCATAAAGCAGTAATTGTGCCACTCAATTGCGGCGGTTGTTCTGCTCTTGGGAGAAAAAAAAGAAATCACAGAGAACACGAATTAAAGATTTGTCAGTAGGTTCTCGCCATATATAAACAAAGAGCATTTTTTTCTGTGTTACTAAAATATTCATTTCTCTTGGGGAGAAAAAAAAGCAACTTAAGGCAGACAAATCCAAAATACCCCTTCGTAAATTAAAGTATTTAGGAGGATAAAATATTCCTTTTTCAAGCTCCTTCGAATTGGGAGGAAGGAAGTCCCGCGGTCTCTCTTTCAGAAGAGAAGTAAAAAGTATCCGCGATAATTAGTTCATCGGAAAACGAAACTGTTACCAAGAAATTTTGCATCCTCTTTCAGTTAATTTGAACTGAATTATCACTTGTCTGTGAAAGGTGAGTGTGAGTTTGTTTTAGCAGTTTAAACTGAAGAGGATACTTTTGAGTTAAAAAGACATTCATGTGGCCTTTTAGAAAAAATAATGCAATACTAAATGTTTTGAATAGTTTACTTTAATCTTTAAGCAGCCAAGGGTTTACTTTTAGTACAGATTATGATGTTTAGAAGATTTTGCTATCGATTAAAAACACTGAATAAAGCTATATAATAATAAATGCCCTAGAATGGTGAAAAAATTTCTAATAAAATTCATGGTTCAGTTCAGTAGCAATTTTATGCTATGAAAAGTTTTTAGTTGCATCCATTTCATCCAAATAATTTTCCGATAAGATGCTTATTCTTGCTTTGAATGTGAGATAACTTCTTTTGATATTTCCGCTTCGAGTGCCGTTCTTTTATTTTAAAACCATCTTACCGAAGATTTATCTTTTCGGAACATCAATAAACACCGCATTTTGTAAATGGGGACTGATTCGGATTCTGCGTGGCATCTTCTCTTTTTTCTGACCGAATGAAAAGGTTCATTGCCACAGTTGAGTGGAATAATTGCAAGTTTATTCAAATCATGGTGGGTTTTTTTTTATTTTACGTATTCAAATGAAAGGCGCAAAATAAAAGAACAGAGAAATTGAAAAGAAACAAATCAAAAATAAATAAAAATATTAAAATTATGAGTTATAAAATTTCTACTTCTTAAATGAAAATTTGTAAATTCATTTTCATTTTAATTAAATTTCATAGATTTTTCTACCCCTTCGTATAATATAGCAGCATTATTGCTGAAAGAATGTTTTCTTACCCCTTTCTAAAAGTTTTTATTAGTGCATACTATTGTTTCTTTGCCCTAAAAATTTTAGATCATCAGTTTCTGAGAAGTTTTTATCCTTTATCATATTTTAATGGTACTTTAAAAAATATTGTTATGAAAATCGTCTTGAGGGTGTGTGATGAAAGCAGTCCAACAAGTTGGATAATTTAAAATGACGCTTTATCGAACGAATATTCCAGAAACTCGAAGCACAGGTATCACGAAAAGAACAGCATTTGCACAAATTAGTAACACAAGAAAAGAGCAAATCACTAACAATAACAGTAATAGCACGAACAATAGCGCTCAGCGTCTAACCGCTGACTAACTCACAATGCGAACAAGACTCCAAAGAGATTGATTCCTCGTTGAATAGGTCGATTTTTATACCCTTTTCCGACAGAATGTGACGTCACATTGGAATCTCTCGAAGATTCTCCATAACTCCGTCCCTCAATTCCAGTATTTCGGAGAATCATCATTTTGTCGCCAAGTCGGGTTATTGACTGCCATTCCATCGGCATCTAATAAAACCTGTGTAAATGTATCTTTCCAATCATAGGAGTAGCATGGCTTTAAAGCGACGCTACAGGTTCGCAAAAATACTTTGCTAAACAGCAGATAAGGACGAAGGAAAAATCAGAGTATTGAGAAAAATAATTTGTACTTATAATTCTGCATTTCAATGCCATATGCATGATGATAGGAAACCTTAGTTCCTTAAAAAACAAGAAAAGTCACATTTCAGTGGACACTTCATTCTTATTAAATGTGACAGGCTTATTATTAAATTACGGTAACCAAAATTGTTTACATGAATGTTCTAATAGAAACTAAGTAATTAAGAATATTCCCTAAAAAACAGATTAAATAAATAAATAGAGTGCAATTTGGTCAAAATAAATATTTCAAACGTAATATCGATCAAAATGCTATAGAAGTTTTCTATAAAATTGAAGATCTATAATAATCTATTAAAACTCTTAGAATAATTTAATAATGTTATTTGCAATAAAATGAAGCCTGATAAGCATTCTTTCGGTGCATTTCATTTGTTTATTACGCGATTCATTTAATTTCAATGAAAGAGTATAAAATAAATACTTTACGATCTCACGAACATTACCTTTTTGTAATCAAAGTTAATTATTAATATCTCCAAGTCAACAACGTCCGTTAACAAAGTTTCAAAGTCTCTTATAAAGTCCGTTTATGGTTATTTCGTGTTGTTCGCGAAATATTAATTAGACAAATTGTGCTGAAAAAACAGATAATACGTGTTTTATCGTCAGCCTTAAAATTTTTAAACGAATAAGCGAAGAAGACAGAGCAGTGTTGAGTAAATATTCTCTCACTTCAGATTCCTTCCCTGCGTTAAGTATCTTTCCATGAAATGTGACCAAATGATTACTAAAAGATGTGATTTTAAATTTTCTAAACCTTAACCTCAATTCTATTAATTCTTTCTAAGGCCGTGGCAAGTATACTTGCCACCACATTCATGTATTTTTAAATGCAATTTTTAAGGTTGGTTCTCTCCAAATTTTTCGATGAAACGAAAGCCTAGATGTTCCAATTTCTTATCTCAAACCATAACGAAGTGTCTTGACTTGGTAATTAATTATTGATTAATAAAATAAAATAAAAATTAACAAAAAATTAATGCCATGCAATAAGCTACATGAATTTCTTTTCTTAAATGAATCTCACTCCCTAAGTTATTTCATTATACTTATAACCACTACGGCCACTGCACGAATGGATGGGTATGAAGACGTCATCTCTATTAAGGATCGCTAAAAAAAAGATTATACCACTACTAGAAAAAAATGGTCCTTTAACCCTTTTGCGTTCATTGGTTTCGCATTCAAACCACAAATAAACTGAGCATTTTTTTCACTGCGCATGGGCGAAATGTAGCGTAAATTCTTTTTCATAACTTAAGAGCCAGATGTATAGGCCAACTTATATAAAAATTCCAGTTCAATACCGCTAATATTCACAAAGATATCGGCATTGCAAGAGCTAAATTGTTTTTGATCTCTAAGGAGAAACAAAATAGAGAGGGTTTTTGCACAAATTGATATTTTTTAAAATTGAATCTTCGAAAATAATATTGAGTTTTGTGAGGTTGAATATCCTGAATACTAACGTATACTTATAAATTAAAGACGTAATTTAAATTACATTTCGATGATAACTTATTCGGAGGGAAAATAACTCGTTACCGTTCATTGGTTTCACTGTGAAACCAGAAATTTCTTGAAAATAAAAAATGATCAGCTAAATATCTAATACTAATTTTTGAAATAAATTTAGTAATTTTAAAAACGAGACATGTAGTGAACTTGAAAGGGTTAAAGGGTTAAATATTTAGGCCGTAAAATACGTGAATATGGCAAATATTTTGCAACGATGTAAATATGGCAAATATTTTACAACTACGTAAATATGGCAAATATTTTGCAACCGCTAAATGGCTGCAATTAAAGAACACGTTTTTACATTTAGATATCATTAATTAAATACCGTTGAAAATGCCTGATAATTCTGGAACTCTTTTAAAGTGAATTATATCCCCAGATAAAAGTTGTTTGGCTACAATTTACTAGAATAAATTTATTTAAAAAGTTTAAAGATAAGGTAGAGTGATTTTTTTGTTTTTCACTAAAACTTGTTCATGTTGAACTCAAAACAGTTCATTGATTTGGACTGGTCAAATGAATGGGACTATTAACACGAACTTCAGAAATTCCCCAGAAAGAAGTTGCAGTAAGTAGTTTTCCTCATAAATTAAAAATGAAACAAGACAAACGTTGGTTCAAAAAAAAACAAAATCTAAGACTTCATGGTCTTTTCTTATATGTAAGGAGACAAATGAAGAAGAAGAAATGATTCTGTGCATAAAATGTCATACTTGGATTCAGACATTGTGTTTTGATGTGAATTTTAGAATGAAAAAAAAATATTTTTTCTTTGATTATGCTTAAAGAAATTTGGGGTCCAATTTAAAAAACCAGTGGTCCAATCTAGGAAAGTTCCCTTGATTGGACCGACGTTACACTATTTTATGCTATTTTTTTCTGCTTGAAAGTGTGTTTCTTAAAAAGTTACCTTATTTTGAAGAAAAACTACAAAAAAATCACTACATTTTTTTATTAAAATTACTGAAAGTTAAAAAATGTTTAGGCGATCCAAATACGGCAAACATCCTCTTTGTTTTTTTAACTGATGAAATGCTGATCATTCTGAACTTCAACAACGTATGATGGAGTCATAATGATCAAGTTTTGTCTGCAAAGCATTTTGTCTTTCATATTGTCATACATAATTTTTTTTATCTTCGGCCATTATTCGGTATTCGGTCTATTCGGCTCTTTTGCCGAATACTAAGCAGATATTCGGTAGAATATATTCAGGATAATATTTTTTTAATGTGCTTCTAAATACATTTAACAAAGAATATTGCAGAATTACATTTCATTTGTTATCAAAAAAATCTCCTAAAATTTACCCTATTTTAAGTTTCATAATACATAGGTGTATTTAATAAAGTTACATATAATTTATGATTACAAAGCCTGAAATTACGATGCAAGAACAATAATTTTTCAGCATTTTCAGGAGGAAGTCTGTTCCGTATAGTTTCATACATATATAATACCAACTAGGGATGTAACGAATATTCGGTATTAAGCCTATTCGACCCTTTTGCCGAATATTCAATCTGACCAATTGCTAAACAGATATTTGGACGAATAAATTCAGGATAAATTGCTTTTAAAAAATGATGTTTTATATATATTTAATAAAGAATATTGTAGAATTACATTCCCCACAGTCCATTTATTATTAAAAAACTTTTATCAAATTTAAGTTGCATAGTATATAAGTGATTAAATAATGTTATCATTTGTAGAAATCTCTTCTATATGATTTCATATAAATTACCGTCTTTGAAAAATAAACTATCGCTATATAATGCCTGCATGTGCTAAAAGTTATTTTCTCGCTAAGTTTGCGTACCTTGGAAATTTTTCTGTATTTTTGTCACACCAATTAAGTGGAAACTCCGTCCTGCCTATTAGAGTTTCTTCTTCAAAACAGGAATTTACTTCTATTATATTTAGTTTATCCACGCAATTTTCTTCTGTGTTTGCCACTGTCAGATTCTTCAATGACGACTCTTTTATTTCTTTGAAGCAATCCAAAATGAAAAGGGTTTCTCATTTCCTATTGTTAGATTTAAGATATTGAAAATATTACAAACATACATAAAAGTATTAACATTTTTTTAAATATACAAATAATAAAAAATCAATTTTATTAATATTAATTTTTTATTTAAAATTTGAAAAATATTTCATTTCCAAACAAAAGTGAAATGTTTCTAAAAATTTGGGTATCCGGCTATCCGGCCAAATAACTTTTCTTTACATCCCTAATAATAACATACTAGTATGATGTTATTTAGAGTAGAAGGCTGGTGGGATCAATAGAAAAGCATGTGAATGGAATAAGATTTGTAAAAGTTTCAAGCCAGCGGCGGAGCGCAGTGACAAAATAGCGGACGTTTCGAAGAAAGTTCAGATTTACTGTTAATTCTTATTGTTTTAATTTGACACTAGCTGCGTGGCCCGGCGTTGCACGGGCTATCTCGAATAAGGTGATATTCGTAAGGCCTTGGGATCCATATTTTTTCATATGCCCGCCTCCGTTTTTTTTCAACAAATATTGTCACTTACTTTCACCAACAAACGTTACGAAGTTAAACACTTTAATACAGAAAAAAAAAAGAAAAAATGCGAGAAAACAATATAACAGTAACCTTGCGAAATAAAACACCGTAAGATGGAAAAAAGCAAGAAAACAATTTTTTTCCGATGTTTATAAATCAAAATATGGAAAATTATTAAAGAAGAAAAAAACCTTTTATAAAAAATATATAAAACAGGCTTCATTAAATAAATAAAAAAATGCACGAACACCGGATGCCAAAGTTTAATAATAGGGAAAAAAAGAAAATTGTCTCTGCCAACAGATGATAGCACGGTAATTCATCCATTTTGACGTTTTTTAATTAATATCTTTTTAACTAATTATAATTTCGGAATTTAAATGGTCAAAATGGATTCCTTGAGTTATTTCCCATCTTTTGGTACTTACGGCTCGTTTCTGCGTTCAGTGGTTTGTGAGAAGATAGCCGGACATAGATAGATACATATGTTTGTTTACCTTCGAATTTTAATAGTGTAAACTAGCTGTATGACCCGGCGTTGCACGGGCTAAATCGAATAATACCTGAGGTCACGTGACACGTGCCTAATGTGTGTTATAATATTGTTGAAGTGTGTTGTATTAGTATTTTCACCTCCTGCTTCAGCTGGGTGTAGATGAGAGGTCCTGTGATAAATTTGGCCATGAATTCTGAAGCAATACGCTCCTCTTCCTGTAGACGGTACAATCTGTGCACCCATTGAAGCACTTGTACGACCTTATGTTATTTTTGAAATGCACTGATAATTCATCGGAGCCATCCATCAATCCTTTCATTTCCACTGGATAAACTGAAGCCTGCTCAATTATATTTCCATTATGACAACAATGAGTAAATTCCTCTGGTATTCTTTTCATCCCGGAAATACAACCCTCCGCATTTCAGACAGAGATTGTCCATTTCTCCACAGTTGTGTTCTTCAACAATAGGGTAAAGAACAGTTCTAACTGCATAAAAAGTTTGTATCTGATGGTGATTTTGTCCTTCAATAACATTTAGACGGTGTTCTCTTGCATGTTGTAGCATGGCTGACAATCGTCTATTTCTTTGTTCTTCTGCTTCTTCCGCTCTTTTGTCCTGGCCCCGTTGTGCCATAGTTGAAAATAGGCCGTTTCTTTCTTCTTCAGTTTCAACAACTCTCCTTCCACGTTTTACTAATTGCCTCCCGTCTACTGGCAGCATCCCGTGTAAATCCTCTTTTTCTTTTAGGCATCGGAAAAAGCGAGAATTGAACAAAGCAAAAATAGTGACTTCCAAATATCAGCTTAAAATAGAAGCTTCCACAAATATTTAAACTTGATCAAATCAATGAATAATGATTAAAATCACTAACATAACTAACCTATATCTTTCGGCACATAACTTTACAGAAATAATACTCCCCTTTTAAATTCGTTAAAATGATTTTGTTGGACGTTATATCACGGGATTAAAAAAAGATTTTATACACTTTCAACAATACATTTTTTTATTT
>BGPR01002927.1:0-41020 GCA_013235015.1 Araneus ventricosus
CAGACATTTAGCTCTATCTGGTTCTAATATTTTACAATATATTCCTATCTTGTAATTATGTATAATTTTTAATGCTTGGGAGGGTAACCTCGTTATCTCGAAAACTCGCTATCTCGAATTTTTTTCCGGGTCCCTTCGATTTCGAGATATCGAGAGTATACTGTATTATAATTTATAATGGCTAAACTTTGTATAGTCGTGTTATATTTCATTTTTATTCACTTCCTCAGAAAACTGAACATTTTAAATGCTGAAACCATAACTGAAAAGCAATATAAAAAAGGCTATGTTCTACAATTACATCCCTAATAACTCTCCGAAACGACATTTAATACATTCTTTTCATAAATTCTTTTCGTCAAACATGCAGTCTTTGATTGTTTTACTCCAATTCAACTTAATGCGTTCCCCCAAAAAGCCAGCTCATTACTTCGACGGAAAAAAGCGGTTAATCTAAAAACCATTAATTGTAACTGTTAGGGACCAAGTCTCAAACAGGAGGGTTAACAGACTTGCGGAGACAAGAATGAATTCTCTTGATTTTATTTCTTACGTTCTTAGGAAAAACTTTTCTTCCAAATGTCTGGGGAGGAATGAAAAGAAGAGAATCTGTTATAAATCTGGATTTTCTTTCACCGTATTCGGTTGTCCTTTTGAGAGAAATCTGGGACTGTTATAAATGATGGTGCAATACACTATCTCAAGACCCTGGGAGATGTGGGAAAAGATGATTTATTTCGATTGCTAAAAATACACTTTATGTTCTGATATATTAAGTTACACGTTTATTTCGTAAATTTTTCAGGAATAGACAGACATCTGATATGTGCCAGAAGTTAGAATAAAAGAAAGTTTTATTATGTTTATGGTTTCGCGTGTTGATGGAAAGGTAGTAACACTTAACATAATTCGATGAGTTAATATGCTTTGTATTATGGAGAATCCTTTTTATTGTTATGGAAAATAGTCGTAGACAACTTTATATTTAACCCTTTCACAACGACAGAGGCGGTCTAAAAATTTCCCCTTAACAGCGATGAAGGCCGGTCTGAGGTGGCTGGCTTCTTTTCAGGGAAGGTGAGGTTCTGAGATCGCTTCAGAGATAAGCGCGTTAGGCGGTCCAATTACCCTTGGCAACCACAGCCAAATTCTGTGCGCCTTAAGTGATGGTTATAGCAGGGGTTGGGAGGTGGGGTAAATGATCACCCATGTTGGGAGAGTCCAATTCATGTCGTTTTCTCTCAAAAAGGCTCTGATTTAAAGGGGCTAGAAGAAAAAAGTCACCTCGGGATTAAAGAGTTAATCTACAAAGAATATAGGAAAGTAAATTACGAAAGTTTTTATTTAATTTTACACATACGACAAAATTTTATACGCTTTTAATTCATTTGACTTGTTTCATGTATGAAATTTTCACTCACTTCCTGACGCGATAGGTTATCGGAGACTGGTATAAATTATTATGCCATATAATAGCTCACGACCTTAGGAGATGTGGGAAGTGAGAAAAAATTATTTTTTTAAAATATCTGAATACTTTTTGTGCTCTAATATATTAAGATATGAGTTTTTCTTAACTTTTGCATGACTTTAGCAAGATTAGAAAAATATTTGATATGTGCCAGAACTTACAATAAAAGTACTTTTTTTATTTTCGTATATTGATGGAAATGTAACAACACTAACATAACTAAACATAGTTCCATGAGTTAATATGCTTTGTATTACAAAGAATGCTTTTTATTTTTATGAAAAATACTCGTAGACAACTTTATATCTAATCTACAAAGAATATACGAGTAGGAAATTAAATTACACAGTTTTTATTTAATTTTACACATACGACAAAATTTTATACGCTTTTAATTAATTTGACTTGTTTCATGTTTGAAATTTTCTAATCGATTGTTTACTCACTCCCTGACATGATGGGTAATATGGGACTGTTATAAATAACTATGCAATGCACTATCTCACGACCTTAGGAGATGTGGCAAGTGGGAAAGATTATTTATTTAGATTTCTGAAAAGCTCTTTGTGCTCTGATATACAGGGTGAATCATAAGTCTCCGTACAAATGGTATAATTTTATTCGTACAAATAGTATCATATGCTGCTACAGTTACAGGATATGTTCCACATGCTTCTCTTCCATGTCGACATTTATTGAAAATCGCCGTAACCAATTTTAACCAGAAACATTCTCGTGCATATTGAGTGTTCACTCAAAAAACTCAAAGCTACAGTCAGGATCGACCTCTGACAGATGTCGAAAAATCTTCAGCTTTTATGGGTGTCACTTGTTAGTCCGCAAAATGCGCTCGACATTGCTTTCGCTGATTCTCATTTGTGCAGAGACACGTCGGGCCTCTTTCGACGGACTCCTGGACATCGCTTCTAGCATTTGTGTTGACGTACCTTCGTCTGTTGCCGTCTTTGGTCTTCCAGATGTGTTTGCATCGCGGATGAACCTGTCTTTTTCATCTTTTACCAGTTGTATTTTCTTAATTATCTAAATAAATGGTGAGTCATATATCTCCATATAAATAGTAAAAGGGGTTACTAATGTTTATTTTATCCGTACAAATGGTATCATATGATGCTAAAGTAATAGGACATGTTTTACAGAATATGTTCCACCTTCCTGTAGACACACAATGACAATCGCTCTAACAATTTTGACCACAAATATTCTCGTACATGTACAGTGTCCACTCACAGAAAACTTTACCCTACCTACAGGAGAGTCCTCTGTCAAACGTTGCAACATCTGCAGCTTGTATGGGTGCGATTTGTTAGCCCGCAAATTGCGCATGGCACTGGTTTGGCTGATTCCCATTTGCTGAGAGAGACTCCTGGCCCTTCAGTCGGACTCCTGGCCATCGCTGTTAGCACCTGTATTGACGTCTTTGGACTTCCAGATCTGCTTGTATTGGCGAAAGAACCTGTCCTTTTGAATTTTATGATAAATTTTGCCACGGTGTCGTGGGTAATCTGCATTCTGGTTGTTTCATTGACAGTATGCGCTACATGACGGGTGGTATCACTTCCAGCCAACAGAATAATGTCAAGTCGTTCTTGGCAACGGCAGCGGTTTTCAACCAATTACGGAGTTTAGCTTTGTGAGAAAAGTCACTTTCCTTCCACATCACAACTTGGAAAAGGGAATATAATTTAGAATTTCACATGACCGAAAAAAGAAATTGTAATAATTTGGGAAAGAGAGGAAAATGCTCTCTGACTGCTTACAAAGGCAATGGAAAATAAAAGGAAAGAAACAAAGTTATGGGGGAAAGAGAAAATTTAATGTGAAATTACGTTGCTCGCTACCCTCAACAAATAAACTGCTGCTGGCTTGCTAAAAGGAAAGAAAAATACAATTCAGCACGAAAAGGGGAGAAAATTGATTTGGTGAGTAATGCAGAAAAACGCGCATGGCACAATGTAGCTAACAGAGGTCAAAAAGGAATTTAGATAAAATTCAAACATCCAGATTGGTAAGAACCGGATTAAACCTTCGTTTTCTGACGGTAGGGAAATTATCAAAGGCAACACCAATCGCAGTTCTTGGACGTTTCCTCGAACTCTGGATAGCTGGATCGTAGTCTGGTCTTTGCAACAACTCTTTACGAATCTGGGGTAATTTATCCAAGAATCTAATAGAAGTTTTCTTAATAAATTCCAGAATTGGGTCATTCGTCAGAGGCTTCTCTTTTCTATTGATTCACCTTCCTCAAAACGAAAAAGAAATTAGTCACCGCTTTCACCATTTGTATGGAAACTTATGACTCACCCGGTATTATTTCATAACTTTTTTGTGAGTTTAGGAAGAGTAGAAAGATGTCTGATATGTGCCAGAAGTTAGAATTTTAAAAAAATATTCTTTTATTCTGTCAATGGAAAAGTAGGGTTAGAGAAAATAATTAGATTATTTAATGTTATTTGCACAATGAATTTTTTTATTTCATATGGAAATACACGTAGAGGTCTTGATTTTAGGTCTTAAGTTTAAATTAAAAAATTCAATGTTTAAATTTACGCGTAGAACACTCTTCTATATTTTATTGTAGTGATACCCGTTCTTCTATGATATTTAGCACAACAAATGCAAAAAAATGAAGCATTCAATATTTTTCAAAATCAATCTCATGTATATTTTATAAAAGTCGATTTTAAGGAAATATATCTTAGTCAAGTTATTTATCAATATTCTAACATTGGATGTATGTTATAGATGAAGGAGAATTCTGAAAAAAAGGCCCATAAGGAGACATGTAGGAAGTATTAAACAGTTGGAGAACACAAGAAATATGCAGACAAACAATATTAACAACGGATTTTCTGATTGTTTTTTGTTAGAAATTAAAATTTTAATGTACAAGATTGCGTAAATAGATTTTCATTAATGAAAATAAAAGATTTTATTTAACTTTCAAGGTGATTATAGAAAACAAAAGGCTGTATCATCCAGATTAATTCAACTTATGCACAGGTGAAAAACAACAATATTTTTGTATCGGATACGAAGAACGATCTATGCCTGATTTTGCATACCTTATGCACATACATTCGGGAATTTATTATTCACTCAAAGGATTGTAATGGGAATAAGAGCATTTAGGACCAAACTTCCCGTTTTAAATATTCGTGCAAATAAATAGAGCGTATAATTTCTTCAATTCTAATTGAAATAAGCAATACACATTAAAAAAATTTGAAGAGCAAGAGCTTAGTAAACTGTTTTAGTAACGAAATTTCTTGAAGACATATATTGATTGAACTCAAATACTTTCTCACTTATATACATCAAAGAATAAAAGAAAAAACTTTATTTTCTCTAAAAGGTTTAGTTTGTGATTATAATGCCGGCCTATACAATCAAGCTGAAATTTAATTTTGCATAATTGTGAAAAGATTTTCATGCAAAATTTGCTTAAACAGATCAACTTATTTTAGAATCCTATTATGTAAGACATGAGTTCCCAATTAATATAAGATATATTGCGATATCTCCGCAATGTTGTTGAATATTCTGAATGCCGCACAATATCGTAGCGATATTTGTAGAGCATATTGTGCAAAAAGGGCTCTCCAACAGACGAAAATAAAATAAATCAAAGCAGCGAATGAAATCTCTTTCAACGAACAGTTTCATCTTCTCACTTTCCCCTTTAAAAATTATGGCACTGTATTACCACATATCTAAGGTATATAATTAATTATATCCTTTTTTCATTGTGGAGTTTTGGAAGAAGATTCATTTGTCGGTCTATTTTATATTTAATTACTTATATAGTATGTATCTAAAATTACAGGATTTTTTTGTGAAACAATTGAAAATTTTTAGGGACAAACCTAATCTTTGGTTGGTCGCTGGGAACATGAAATGTGCATCAGTGAGAGAAACTTTCACTCCTTAATTGCTCATACAAACGCATAATGGAGTTCCTACTTGGAGACCGACAATTTCGATATTCTAACCGAATAATTCTCTTCACTGTTACAATTAATTTGCTTTCGTGGAACCAGAGACGTGCCAGACGCACCTCTTTCTGCACGGCAGTCATTTTGACACTTGCGTTGAATTACGCATATTTAGTGGGCAGCAACGCCGCGTTACCTATCTGAGAAAAACTTTTTGAGTTACTCTCTCATTTAAAATAAGGAATTTGCTACATTATAGGTTTTTTCATAACTTTTCGAAATGGCTCCAATAATTTAAGACCACCCCAAAGAAAGGAGCACCTATTAAATGATAATAAAACTGAAGGGAGAACCAATTGAAAGGCATTAAAACTGTTCGTCAAAGAACAGGACATAACGCCACCCTATGTCCCTGATTTCACAAAAGTTAAAAAGTTGGTCTTTAACAAACGCACTTGGTGTATCTGCCCATACGGTGTTATGACCGTCTGAAGGAATTCAAAGCGTAGAAATCGAAATGCACTTCTAATACTTACGCATCGTTATTTTCGTATTTAAAATAGGAAAAGATTATTAATCTTTGTACTTATTGTTTTCTATTGAACTGTTCCCTTCAATTTGCAGACAAGCATCATGTTTCTCTTTCTAATAGGGTGAGTGAAATATTCCGTTTTAGCAATCTGATGAGAGATGAATGAAAAATATTGAAATGTGTGTTCCAATATTTGAAAATTGTCAGATTCATAGCATGATTTTAAATGTTAAAAATACCTCATTGTATGAACTAAAAAATTAAATAACTGAAGAACATCTCAGGTAGTTTTAAATAATAGAAGCATTCTTAGCAAACGAATATTTTCATGCAGTGGAAGGCATTAAGAATTAATATTTTATATATTGTACATATATAGAATATATTATTATTAAGGAAGGAAGGAATATTTTATAATAATATATATATAATATTATATCAATATAATACTATTATTATAATAATAATATATTTTATTATATAATAAATTATATTATAATTATATTTATTACGAAAGAGAATAATGCGTATTTTTCTATCTGTTTTCCATTTTATTATCAAGGAAGAGATCTTTAAATACATAATTCTATTAGAATTAGGGAGATGTGTGCGTGTGTGTACTGAGAAGTAAATTTCCACCTCTAGAAACAGTATGAATATTTATACAGAAATTTCAATAGTTGTGTGTGAATGAAGTATTATTTTTTAAATTTCTTTAAACAATTTAAGGGACATGATTTTTATACAATTTGATAGATTAAGAGAATGCATCAAAAAGTTTGAGGTAATTGTTAAAATATGATGGAGATTTTTTTTCAAAAAATGAATATTGTGAACACCTTTCATAATTTGCTAATATACATGAAAATTTAGATTTCATTGATGAGCACGAAAACTGTTGCATAAACTTTTATTGCTTCCATCAATGGAAATTTTTTAACGATAAATAAAAATCTCACAAACCTATATCATGTTGATTTTAAAAAATCATGGTTATTTAAACAGTTAATTCTCTAATCTGAAAATAATTATACGTTAAATGTCTTATATGCTAAGAAATAGTATAAAAATATATATTTTTATAATATATTCTGTTTTCTAAATTCATATTAAAAGAATATTTCTAAAATTTTTAAGAAAAAATATCTCCTACTAGAAGCCTGAAAAAAAGTATAAAAATACATGCTTTATTTATATAGAACAGAATTTCTTGGTTATCGCCTTTTATTCATTTTCAAGATATTCACATTTTTGTATAAAAAATATATTATTTGAGATCGAAAGTGTCTAGTAAACACATTTAAGAACAAAATTATACACATCCAATTTGTACATACCTCTTTCACTGCATTAAAAATGAAGAAAGAGAGCAACAGTTGCTCTCTCAAATATTTTTCAACATTCATTTTATATTCAAGCGTTATTTAAAATAGTAAGACCTTTGCCATGAATATTAAAACGTCAAAGAAAAACACGTTTGTGCACTTTTCAGATGTAACAAAAGAATGAAAGATCCCAGGTGTTTAAAATGGGAACAAAGCGTTAAAAAGCGGAGAATGATACTGCTTTTAAAGTGCATTATTTTCATGAAGAACGTACAAAAGAGGTTGAAGTAAAAATTCAAAGATAAAAAATTGAATAGATACGTGCTTCCATCTTAACAGTATCTTAAACAAAAAAATCAGATGACTCAGATAAGTTTATTCAAATCAGTTCCGTTGAAAGAATTGAATATAAGATCAATCTGAAAGAATGAGTTTTGAATATAATTCAGGTTACAATACAATACATGTTTGAAGGAATTGAATATAAGATCAATCTGAAAGAATGAGTTTTGAATATAATTCAGGTTACAATACAATGCATGTTTGAAACAATTGAATATAAGATCAATCTGAAAGAATGAGTTTTGAATATAATTCAGGTTACAATACAATACATGTTTAGAAAACATGATAACCAATATTTCAGAAGAGCAAGTAAGAAAGGTGTTCTAATATTTCCGATCCGCTGATTCAAATCTATACGTATAAAAGGCAATGTTTGTGTGTGTGTGTACGCGATATACAGACGAATGTATCGCACTTACAGCCATGAAATGTTGCACACAGGCAGTCGTAATGATGACTGAATGCACCTCGAAGCCGGAATTTTAAAATTTAATCTTGAAAATTTTTTATTTAATATTTTGCGTTGTTTTGGGTGATTTTTCGCAGTCATTTCTCAATAGCATGGCTTCGAATAATTGTACGAAAAAAAAACAGTTATACCATCCGAAAGAACAAACGATTTCGATAAATAAGGAAGTTTATCTCGTACGTCTAACGTAATTTACTGAATTTTGAGAACTTTTTGAAAAATAGTTGAGAACTTTTTAAAAAAAGTTTTGATAAGTTTTAATTTTCTTCAAATTCTCGCATCTGGCGTTCTAACATCTCTATAATTTACATTTTTTACAGCTTATAATTGGAACGTTTCTGTCGGATTTAAAATAAGAACAGTTAAAATATCTGCTTTCGTTTTTTTAATTAATTTTTCCCTGCTCAGTTCAAACAGTTTTTTTGCTAGCAAGATTTAACAGCGAGAGTTTCTCCGGACGATCCCAGAATGCATTGTTGCAATTTCATTGGCTGGTGCGTGACCTTCCTCGCCGCGGTCGACGTCATATGCTTTCATTTCCAGCATGCATTTCTACAATCCGATTCCTTCCGGCAGGTGACGTCATTACATTCGCGCCATTGCCGAGAGGAAAAAAAGAAGCGGACAAACTGAATAATATATACATTTCTATTTTGATAAATATCATTATCGCAAAGAAAAACAAGCGGGAAAATCAATAATGTATATCTTTTGTTTTGATTTTGTTTTCAAACTTTTTCGTGTCATTTCGGGCCTCCCCTCCCCCCCATTTCGTTGAAGTCCTGATTCCACGGGCAACGCCCTGCAAGTACTACTAGTGATTTTATAAAATAACTTGTCAAACATAATATGATTCCCATGATATTTACGTTAACAAATATTTATTATATACAAATATTTGTAAATGATATTTCTATTTTTCACTTATTAAAGAACTTCCAGAATTCAACTCCCCATCTTTAAAGAAAAAGTACAGTAGAATCTCAGTAATCTCAAATCCAGGAATCCAAAATTCCGGATAATCCAAAATCTTTTTTATAATTTTCTGAAAAATGTTTATTAAAAAATGAAGGAAAATAACAATTAGAAATCAGAAACAAAGCTGATGTGTATTATAGTATTGATGTGTACTTAGAAGAAACATTTGAATTGGAATTTAAGAATGAAAATCGGTTATCTTCCTTTGACGTAAGGAACTAAACCCACGATGTGAATCGCAGCTAACTCTTTCCGTACTCTGTCATAGAGTACCTGAAGTCAATACTCTACTGTATTTGGTATATCAAGAGTATTTTACCGAATTTTCCGGATAATCCGAATTTCCTGGAATCTGAACAGAGGTAAGCCCTAAATAATTTGGATTCCTGAGGTTCTACTTTACTGTGATTTGTCAAAAAAATTTAAGCTTGAGATTTTGATGTTTATATTCGTGTTGAATTGATCTGAACAATTCAATTTTGGTATTTGTTTCTGTCTGTCTGTCTGAACACCAAAACTCAAACTTGGTAGGAATTAGACGAATAAAATTTGGCATGCTATCCTTAAACCAAAACTGTCAATCTCATCAAATTTTGGGTCGAAATCCAAAAAAAAAGTCTGTCCGACTGCATATGGAAACTAACTCAAAAGAGCTGGAGTTGGATGGATAAAATTTGGCATTATTTTATCACTGTAATTGTTTATCGTACAAAATGTTAGACCAAATAAGTCTAGGAGTTCATTATGTGTCGGTATGTCTGTTTATATGTAAGCGAATGCAAAAAATGTAACAAGCTAAATACATGAAATCTGGTATGCGATCTATGCATACAAAATTGCAGATATGTATCTACAATTTTTTATCGATACGTATATATCGAATAATTAGCAGAACGCGCACGGCGTTGCCCGTGAAATCAGGACTTCAACGAAATGAAGGAAAAAACGCCCAAAATGACATGAACAAGTTTTAAAACAAAAGATACACATTATTGATTTTTCAGCTTATTTTTTTCGCGATTATGATATTTAAACAGTAGAAAAACAGTACAGAGTACATTAAACCAAAACAATATTAAAAAAATTGAACATGAAAATCATTATTACACAGAAAGCAAAATATAAAATCGAATCCCGAAAATAATAATCGAAGTCATTCAATTGAAGGTTATGACGTCACCTGCGCTCTGCCTCGTCAGCCAATGAAATTGCCAGCAACGTTCCGGAGAAGTGTCGCGGGAGGAAACTCGCTAGCGAAAAAATATCTTTCAACTGACAAGGAAAAAATTAATTTAAAAAGAAGAGAAAATATATTTTAACCATTCTTGTTTTAAATCTGACAGAACCGTTCCAGTTATAAGCTGAAAAAATTGAAAAGAATAGTGTTATTAGAACGTTGGATGCAGCAAATTTAAAACCAAAAATGAAATTTCGATAGCAAAACTATATTTTTAATTTCTCACAATTCAGTAAATTACGTTTGAAGCTCAAAACAAATTTCATTCGAAAGAAAATTGTTTGTTCTATCCGATGGTGTATTGATTGTTTTTCAACTATTATTAGAAAAGATACTACGGCCGTAAACGTGCCGAAAATTACCCAAAACCGCACAAAACATTAAATAAAGAATTTTCTAGATTCGTCTAGACATCGCGCATACACATAAACATTGCCTTTTATAAGTATAGGTAACGCTACTTCTATTATTTTTTTCTTTTAAGGAATGGAAATAAATGTGAACTTTCATTTTAATTTAATATTATTCATTCATCTTTTCAGTTAAAATAAGTAGGTAATGGATTTGCCCTCAAATTATCCGGTAACAAACATTGTAGCATGTATTTATAATACTTGGATAAAGGCTAAGCAAAATTTGAAATATACTTTTAAAACGGGACTTATGGCCTACGGGGAAGAAACCGAAGAACGTTTCTCTTCTTTTAAAGTCACAGAACCTTTTAGCCGCTCGTAGTGTTATTATTCTTGGTTTCTCTCAGCAATCAATCTAACCGTCAAATATAAGTGATACAGCAAGACGGAAGATATCTATTTACAGGGCGATTAGATAATCTCCAGATTAGCTATTTGAGGGGAATGAAGATAGAGAGAGAACAAAATTCACGTATGTTTATTATACTTGCACATCATTATCAGCTTTCTGTGAAACGGGGTGAGATGAAATCCCTTTTCGTCTTTATCTATTTCTGTTCAGTCCTCTAAGTCCCTCTTGACGGAATCTTCAGTGTAAAATGCGAGTTCATGCCTATTCATCATATGTCGAAGTTCAAGTGCAGTTCCTCCAGTCTTTCTGGAGAAATTCGAAAAAAGTTGTAAATCTGAAAGTGTCCGGATACTTTTGACCATATAGTGTATACCTATAACTACTATAAATTGTACTTACACTTTACGGACACTCTGTATTTCTCGATTAAATCTGTAGTTATACCCAGATTAAATCTATACCAACAAAAATGGTCACATTCAAGTAGTTTCAATATTAAAATTACTCAATCGAATCGAATTACTGTTCAATCAGTCACCTGCTCCTTATTTAATGTAGCCATTACAAACGAACCAAAGCTAATAACCTACTAAATGAAATCTACCAAAAGAATTGAAATTTAGTTAAATTAAACTCGCTAAATAAAATTAAAAATGTATTAGTCTACCAACAATAACCAAGTCATAAGCGCACGCTAAAATTAAAGCTGTCACCGTAGTAATTTAAGTGGAAAACGGAAAATCTGTAGCTATACTCAGAACAATTTTCTAACAAATAAAATTCTCAATGCAAAATATATTCGCTATTAAAACTAGTGAATAGAATCGAATTATCGTTATATCACCATAATGTGCTCCTTATTTAATGAAACCATTAAGAACGAACCAAAGCTAAGAACCTGCTGACGAAATCTACCAATAACAATTAAAACTAAGTCTGTTAAATTAAAAACATTGAAAAAATTTTAAAAAAATTAGAGTACACCAACAAATAGCATTTCATAAGCGCACGCTAAAATTAAAGCTAGCTGTTACCACAACGACTTAAGTGAAAAAGGGAAAATCTGTAGCTATACTCGGAATAATTTTCTAACAAATAAAAAGTCTCAAAGCAAAGTGTACTCGCTATTAAAACTAGTGAATAGAATCGAATTATTGTTAAATCACCATAATCTTCTCCTTATTTAATGAAATCATTACGAATGAACCAATGCTAAGAACTTACTAAACGAAATCTACCAATTAGAATTGAATCTAAGTCAGTTAGCTTAAATACACTAAACAAAATTAAAGTTTTTCAGAATCTACCAACAAATAGCACCTCATAAGCACACGCTAAATTAAAACTGTCACTACACCGATTTAAGTGAAAAACGGAGCAATACGCCACCTCGCCGCTGCATCCTTCTTCAAGCTAAAACAGTTAATAGAACGTATTCCCCGCGGTTGCAATCATCCGAATAAGATTAAATTCCAACCTTACTGGGTGTAGGTGGGAGGGAGCAGCAAAGTTTAATTACTTTTTTTCTTCTTCCTGTCACTTAAATAACCAGAGTAATTTCGTCGGTCTATCAACACCTTCCCATTGTGCCAGACTGTAATTTTTTCAGACTGTTTTTTTTATAGCTTCCGGCATACGTGCTGGGCAACCCCTTGATACTTTTTGGGGATCCTTTTTGTTAGTGATGGTGGAAATTTTCTTTTTTATTTCAGTTTTTTCTCTCAGCCCCTTTCTGATGGTATTAATCATATTAAGAAAGAAATTACACAAAAAAATACACTTTTTGTATGATATAGTTCTTCGAATTGAAATAAAAATAGGATCTGATAAAAGAGGGTAGATAATTAAAAAAGAGTTTCCCTGCTGGTTTTCAACAAACGAGAATTGATATGATGTTGGGAAAAAACAGCCTAC
Organism: Araneus ventricosus; assembly: GCA_013235015.1. NCBI lineage: Eukaryota > Metazoa > Arthropoda > Arachnida > Araneae > Araneidae > Araneus > Araneus ventricosus. The sequence continues at coordinate 12,990 of BGPR01002927.1, forward strand.
CAAATTAAATAGCTGGAACTTAATATGAAGAGAAATATCTAGAACTAATATTGACCCTTTGTTATAAAAATCAGTACTACTGTCTTTACTAAACGATATATGTTAAATAAGTGGAATTTTTAAATGAGGTACTAGTTTAATTGTTTGATAGTGTTAATATAATGCAGGTATAAACTATTTACCAAATAAAAAAAACACATATTAAATATTTGATGTTCGTGAAATTTTTTCCAGAAAAAATGTTTCCTAATCTCAAGATAAAAAAAAACATTGTAGAAAAAATGGTGAATTCAGGAAATTTGTTTTCAATTTGTGCTTTAATAATTTATACGAAAACATTTCTAAAGTTAGAGTCACTTCATAATTATTTGTATAAACGAAAAATGTACAGGGTGTTCGAGAATTGTTGGACAAATTTCAAAAGTAATTAGAAAAAAACTAATAAAGTTTCCACTGCAGTATTTTTAAGTGAGAGAGCAAATAAGAAAGTTTTTTCAGATAGGTGGTGTACAATTACGACGTTCTAAATTTGCCACAGCAAAATATTTCCAAACGCAATGGCTACCTATCAGCAGAAGTCGATGCGTGTTTTTTGGTTTCATTTTATAGTTTCTCTTAAATATCTCAAAACTATTCAGTTTTCGAATTGCGATTGATTTAACAAATTAAAGAGCTTAAAATTCCCTACAAATACAGTACAACCTCGAAAATACAGACAGCTCAGGGTTTGGAAGGTTCGGATTTCGAAAATTTCCGGATTTTTGATATCTTACTTAAACCAATAGAGATGTCAAAGTTCTGATGTCACCGTGTAAGTAAGTTATGTCACAATTAAGCGCGCATGTGCAGACGTCTTCAGAACAGACCTGGGAGTCGCAAGGCATCGGCAAATGGATGCCTTGGTAACGCCTCTGACGTTTGCGCATGCGCAACCAATCGAGACGTATACTGATCTACACGTTGACGCTAATTCCAACAACTCCATATAAAAACACGTTTTAAACAATAAAAACATAAAAAGACATTAAAAATGATACAAAGACGAAAAAATAGTAGTTTAAAATGAATAGAATGACTAGAATTTCCGCATCTTGCCTCAAGCGTTCTAGTTTAAAATTTATTTAGCTAATTTTTTTTCTCGTCATGAGTAGAAAAAAATCGTCCAGTTTTCGGAGGTTTCCGGATTTTAGAAGTCCGGATTTTCGAGGTCGGACTGTACATGCTTTTATCTTTCCTTCCAGCTTTAACAGGGCCGAGGATTATGGCTCTCAAAAATAGATGTTCAATATTTCACGACCACCTAGACCACCGTAACGACGCGTTACCAATCTGTGAAAAAAATTTTAAATGCTCTCTCGTTTAAAAACAAACCTGTAGTTGTAACATTATTAGTTTTTTTTTATTAATTTTTGAAACGGGTCGAACAATTGTATAATTTTGCCGTTTAGTGAGCACAGAATCTCTTTTCCTCGAAGCTTATTCCTTTCAAAATTTCTTTAAACACTTATTTAACCCAAGTTATTTCTTGTTTGCAAAGATGGAAATTCGTAATGGCTCTTTCTCACATCCCGATGTGCTAAAGTTTTAAATTATTTTACAGTTATGTATTCTTGATTATAATACATTATTTTTATATTTTCAGAACTTATATGCCAGTAAATCGATTATCAAAAAATATTGTCCCCATACTAGTAGCGGCGCATCGTAGAGAATTTGTGAAATAACTGGATTTCAACAGTCCGGAATATTTATAAAAAAGAATGGTTCTCTAGAGATTGAATAAATTGCATTGAAATTCTAATACGTAGGAAAGGTTTCATGAAGCACAGAGCGCGATTCCTTGTGCAACGCGCCATATTAGGGTATGTCCAGACCTGGTAATTTCCCTGATTTAACACACCAACTGCAGGATTTTTTTACATATATGTTTAGATATAAGGTTGCCATCAGGGCTTGCTACAGAGTATTCGGCTCCCTGTGCGAAATTATTGTAGCTGCCCTCCCCTCTTGTATATATCGTATATTGGTACATATGCTAAAAGATTTAATTATACTTTAAACTATGATAATTAAGAGTTCAGTTAGCTTTCCGTTGGCTTTTCTTTCGATTTTGGTGGCCGCGGTGGCCTAGTGAGAAGTTATCGAGCTCGGATCCAGAGGGTTTCAGGTGCGAAACCCGACTCCGACCCCGGGAGATACGTCGTGTATTGGGCCCGTTGCACGCTAAATCATACGTAGGAGGTCAAACGTCCTCCCGCTGCTGTGGTGCGGAAGCTTGGAGAGGGGTGCCAGCCCACGCCATCTAACCGCGCTTCAAAATCACGAGGACCGTCCTTAAATGTCCCTCGTGTTACCTCAAAACTGGACTTTAATATAACTAAACTTTATATTGTGTTTCTAATCGGCAGCCATATAATGCACGCGAATTTTTAAATTTATGATTAGGGATTGGTAGCCCTGCACGCTCGTCTCTGTCCCGCGGTGCACCCCTGGAGCCTGCCCCATACAGGTTCAAATACTTTTGAAAAGATGAAATTTCTAAGTTATATGCAATGTTATAACAGCGTAAAGTAATTCAGTGGTGTTATAGTAAGTTGTGAACGCATTAGCCAGCGGAAATCGCAGATACGTAGCTGGAAGGGTTTAAGAATGAATTTGATTTTTCATAACTGGAAGTAATCCAAGGACAACACAGAGTTTTCATTTTTTTATATTTTATAACATTATTGGTTTGACTACCAAATAAATAAAACAGTGATGTTTGAACTAGTGGTACAAAAAATAATGAAACTATTTGTTTCATGCGAGAAAAATTATCTTGCAGCAAGGTTTGTTCTAACACAAATAGTTGCGTTCTAATTATGTTATTTTATAATTGTGCATTAACATCCTTAAATTGGAATGAAGTAACTACAAGAAATATTTAACCTTCTACAATCTCGTAACCCTAAATGCAAAACATTATTATTAATTCGGTGTTTGGAAAATCAAATCAATTCTTGAGATCCATGGGGTCTGTTTATCAATTACAAGCAACACATTAGATAAATATACCAATTTTAATCAATTTATCAATTAATTAATTAAAATTAATTCGTCAGATCCATGGGATCTGTTTATCAATTAAACACAGCACATTAGATAAATATACCAATTTTAATCAATTTATCAATTAATGTTTATCAATTAAACACAACACATTAGATAAATATACCAAATATTTAATCTTCTACGATCTGTAACCCTAAATGCAAAACATTATTATTAATTCGGGGTTTGGAAAATCAAATCAATTCGTGAGATCCATGGGGTCTGTTTATCAATTAAACACAGCACATTAGATAAATATACCAATTAACTGTAGCATTTATCTCATATCAAGATTACAATCCCAGCAAATGATATTCCCAATCCCCTTTACACTGTAATCTAGACCCTATCACCAATCCCCCCCTCCACTCAAATTATTCAATTCTAATCACATCAAAGAACGGAGTGGGATCGCTCGAACCACATGGACTGTTCGGGACAAATCAACTCTATGCTAATGTAATCTGAACTGCATGCATCTTTAAACCCAAAGTGGGAAATCTTCCCTCTAAACAAACAATGTGGAAGGGGTGAGGATACGGCTGTGCGCTGAAATATTCCACAATACACTGCTTTAACCCAGGCACGCTTCTCCAGTGGATATGAGGGCCTTCAATGAACACAAACATCCCCCAGAGCGCAAACGCAGTTAGGGGTATATTGACTCTCAAAGCTCCTTGTTTAACGTTGCTGCTATGTAGTACTAATCGATAATGCAGTGTAATGAAAGCTACAGAGATAAGTGTCCATAATTGGCCACGCTATGCAGTGTTGTAGTGTTACAGAGAAAGAGTTAGGACACGGGTCTTCGTGGATCGGTGTGTTTAGCGTGATGAAATCACCTATTGCATTCATTAGATTAGGGTTGGAGAAAATTTCATTGCCAGGCTGGGCTGCAGTGCTCCAGAAGGTTTCAATAGTAATACGGTAATTGGCGCAATAATAGGCGAACAAGTCGAGTTTGTGCTCATAAACTGTCGATGTATTCATATCGGATTAAACCATTTGGAGCATGCTTTAGGCGTAATTTAATATGAAGGGGGTGGAAATGAACTTCGGTTATTTTAGTGAGTGCTACTGAATGAGATTTAGCACTTAATTAGTTACTACATTATTGTCAAATGTTTATAAATCTGCAGAAGGTAAAATTATAAGTTTTGAAAAATGTGTATATTATCAATGAACGCTTTCTTTGCCCGCTTTTATTTTTCTTTTTATGGGTATTTTTTCATGTAAGTGGAGGAAAGATTTAGCAACCGATTTTTCACGTCCTGATGAACTATCATATCATTAGGTACTATAATTCTTTTAGATGTGTGCTAACGATAATAATACCATATTTTTATTTTGGTTGTCAATTAATAGCTTAATATTAACTTAATTCTAATTTCATAAGAGAGGCACAATCTGGCTGGAGTTGCTAAGCCGTTTTACATCCTTACGGAGAAAGAGTTTGGACACTGGGTCTTCGTGGATAGGAGTGTTTAGTGTGGTGAAATTGCCTATTGCATTCGTTAGAATAAGAGAAAATAATTTCATTGGCCGTTTTGGCTACAGTGTTTGCAGAAGTTTTCAGCAGTAATTTGGTAATGTCTTGAATAACAACAGGTGAATAAGTCGAGTTTCCAAGAAACTCTTAAATTGTTTTCATATTGTTATTAATGTTCAGTTTTCGAACTGTACACCTAACTAATATTGATAACTTTTTCCATTCTTGCATGAAAGCATCAGTGTATATGCGAATAAATAATCAAAGCATAATTTTGTAAATGTAATCTTTATGTACTGAAAATGTTGTAAGCACAACCAGATTGAATGTCAGGGTATTCTATCATTAACCAATAACTTATTTGTTCGACATCACTTCCACGTCACAAAAAACGGTTTTGTTTTGAACTTGTTTCTAATGTCCATTGTGTTGGACACAGCTCTTATCAATCCCATGCAAATAATTTCCCCAGGGTTTTAGTCAAAGCGATAGATAGTTAGGGAGCGTCTTCTGATGTCTCTTCCACTTCATGTCCGCTATACTGTTAACCGTAAGCTTATAGTTGTAGGGGCATGAAGTAATGTCTTGTCGGTGTATTCATATCGGATTAAACATTTTGGTTCATGCTTTAGGTGCAGTTTATATAATAGAGACTGAAATGAATTTCGGTTATTTTAGTAAATGCCAATGAGTCATTCACTTTCTACGTTGTTGTCAAATGTTTATAAAGCCAATCATGGTAAAATTAGAAGACTTTTAAATCGCATGCTTTTATTTTTTAGGATTGCTAAGTGTAAAAAGATAATATATTGTAATTATAAGAAAATACGACCTCCAGACTATGATATAATGACTTCACTGAGTCTTAAGAAAACAATTCTACAATTACGTCTGTTGTTTGATAGGCCTGTCTGTGATTACGGTAACTCAAAAATAGGAGAGAAGAATTTCGTTTCATATCTTTGTAACATAGGAAAAGCATAACCTTAACTATTCTTCAAGCTCCTTTCGACGAACTATTAGTCCTCGTTTGGAATTCGAGGCATTAATAGGACTCTGCGAATCTCCTATTTCTTTTTCAGAGATACCGTTGCAATAAAATGAATATGAAACTGACTTCTTGCTTTTATATTTAAATTTTAATTTATTTTTTTTACTTCCATATTGTCTTTACAGTTTTATACTACAAATGTAAATATTTCAGTTGAAAAATTGGCATTTTCAGTTATTTTGATTTCACGTCATTCAGCTAATTCTTTAGTCATTTTATATTGTTTTATGTTTACATTTTTTCCATTCAATTTTTCCAATCCAAAATATTTGTACTTATTAATAATTACCCAAATACAACATAATTTTAATAATTACCCTTTTGTAACCATGGATATTTTGCAATAACATATCTAGGAAATACGCGCGATCTTTCAAGTTCGTAAGAAGGCTCGCCCGCTGGAAGTTTAAATAATTTTTTCGGTGTAAAGATAATTTTCGGACACCCTGTATAGAGCGTGTTCGCACATTTTTAGAACGATTTTTATCGTATTTTAAGAACTTTTTTACATTTTTGGAGGTTTGAAATGTTCAGTTTTATAGCCCGTATTCTTAACTATCTTCCTACATCGTCTTCCATGACAATAATGATTTTTGTGGTATCGGAGGAGGTATTTTCCCATTTATTTTTAAAAGCTTTCCAAAGTCCAGAAAAGATTGTAGTCTACGTTTGGAGAATGCGGTAAAAAGACCAAAATCTCAAAAACTCATGGTTGGAACTCAGAACTATTTACCAGGAATATCAGTGAAGGTTATAATATTAATACCCACTTCTTGTTCTATTTTTCCAGGAAATTAACAGTGGATTGCGATGTGCGATTGCTTGCTTTGTTGTAGTGCAGTTACTGATTGATGGCATTGTGAGTAAAGAGATATTATTTTATATTTGAAGATTGTAGATAAAATATGTTCCTGATAGTTTGTCGAGTTCATCTTAACATTTTTATCTACTCTCTTTACTTTCATATTGCCATTATATGGAAAATAAGCAACAATCATAATTTCCTTAGGAAAACTTTCTTTAGATTCTTCGAACCATGTTTTAAAATTTTTTATCCTCTTTGATGATAATATATTCAATTTTTTTCTTGCAGTCATTTAAAGAGATTCAAGCTTCATCTATTGTAAGAATATTGTTTCCATTTTTGTCCGGATAAATGCTCTCTATAAAGAATTCAGTGACGTGTTCTGCGTTTAGCGATATGATGTGGAGAAAGACGATGGAAATTGTATTTTTTGCCTTTTTGAGATTCAAATCAGTGTTAATAATTTTGTTTACTGATGATACTGAGCATTTTAATGATTTTGCAACAAATACTTGACTTGGGGGATTTCTTTTAACATTAAAGATCTCACCTTTGCAATATTCTAAGAACTGTGTTTTATCCTTCGATACGTGTTTGGTAATAATTTTCCCACTTGAAACCAATCTTGGACGATTCCTTTCTTTTTAACAATATTGCCTATGTTGGCTTTAGATATAACAAACCATGGCTTTAACAGAGTCTTTAAATAACTGAATAAGATTGACTCTCTTTGGAAAGAGAAAAAACGTAGCCTTCCATCCATCGCTTCTTTAAAACCGCCATTTTGCGTGTAAACAAAAATTTTATGTTGCAAATGAAAACTTATAGCTTCAAAAAAGAAATTTGTTGCGAAAATAAATCCTTCCAAGCAAAATAATTCTTCCTACAGCGGAACAAAATCGTCCTAAAAATGTGAGAACACCCTCTGTACAATAACGATAAAATTAGTGCGCATTTCTTTGATACCTAACATTTCATTTTTTACCAAGAATAATAAAGAATAACGAATATTCATTATCGAAGGATTTGTATATCAGTTACACAAAATAGTCATAAATTATCTTTGTCTATGTAAAGCGACTTAGTATATTGACACAGAATCAGATTTAGTGAGAAAACTTTTTTACAAATTTTAAAAATGTTGAAGTTCTTTCAGTCTGCTAAGAACTATCGAACTTATATTTCCTTTTTAAATAATAAAAGTGAAATATTTTCAAAAGATGTAAAGTAAAAATTAGAATGTTGTCAAAGTAACTTTTCATCAAAATCTATATATTTTCTTAATTGAGACATATTTGAACAATTCCTTGTATCTATAATAATCTTATGTTCTCTAAAATATATTTAGTTAGCAAATGAGACAATAAAAAATAATTTTACTTGGAAAACTATTCAAAGAATTATCATCAAAGCGGAATCGCTAATTATATTATTCTGTCAATATCATAGTCGTATTGCATTGAAAATTATCCTTATATAAACAAGTTTATTAATTCATTAAGTGCAGAAAGCTATTTTGATATTGAATTAACGAAAAAAGGAATACCTCTAGGAATTGAATTATCTCCAACAGATATAAATTTGTGTGAAGTAATGCTTGCTACAACGAAATAAATGGAAGATGTCGAGGGAAAATTTAAAATCAATAGAATAAAATAAAAAACTCTGTTTGCAACAAAACATTAAATAAATTTAAATTAAATCGTTTTCAAGATGAATTGAATGACAATATTTATATTATAAATTTTCTCCTTCTAGTGTTTACAGAAGCAGCTTTCATAATCTTCTCAAGATATCATTTAGTCTCAATATAATTAAAATATTCAATATGACGTGGAAGTTTGTCCATAATACACTTAAAATAATAATTTAAAAAATATTAATAAGAGCTCAGTTTAAAAATATACGGGATTTATATGTATGAATTTGAGTTACTCGATATAATGTTTTCTTATATTGCACACATTTATAAAATGCTAGAAGATAAATACATAAGTTACATTGATAGTTTTATACTGATAGTATCATAGCATTCTTAAAATGGTGCAAACATTATAAATATTTAAAAAGTTATGCTTTATTTCCAAAGTTAATGTAATAGAGAAAAGAGACTAAAATGAAGTATTCTAAAATTCTTTTTCTTCTATAATGCGAAAAAATTTGAAACTATAGAGTAAGTATTAATTTCGACTAGAATGTTTAAAAAATTGGACAAAATTAATTAGAGGAATTGACTCTTTAAAAATATTTCATTGGAAATTATTTGTAAGGAACAACTAGAAACATCTATTACAATTTCCCCTTAATTTGTTTTAGACTCCAACATTTCTTCATGTTTATAAATTACGTATGACAAGACAAGACAGGATTTAAATCTCGCCGAAGCAGCATTGAAAGCAGATGAGCTTCCATGCATCACCCTATAGCATGAAGGCACCATAATAAACAATAAATAACTAAGAGGAGAAAAACTAAGGTCTAGCAACAGGCTCTTTCACATCACGTACAAAAAAATTACATAAGAAAATGATAAATAACGTAAATCATTAATAACGTAATGATAAATTACGTAACAAAAATAATTTTACAGAATATTTCTCTTCATAGGAAATACAGTTGTTTGTATCAGATGTCTTATGATGAAAATGACGTAAAGACATAATTTTTTTAAGTAGATCATCATTTAGTAATAAGGAAATAAATATGTTAAAAATACGTTTTTGTTTTAGAATATTGATACAAGCCTGGACAATTGTGCAATAACGAATAAAACCAATCATTAAATGATTTAAAATAAATAGAACAGAATCTTTTCCCTCACCTAAACTCAAAAGTAATTATCAAATATGTTATTTTATGATGATATTTTCCACTTACTTTACCTTACTTCACAGATAAGACGAAATGCTTCAAAAATCATTCGGAGAAGCAGTATTAATTTAATTGATGCTAAGCTCAAAATGCCGAACTCTGAAATGCTTTATTACAGAAAAATAAATAACATCTTCATCAAAATTTCTCTAAGAATAATAAGCACATCTAATAAAATTTTACTTTCATAAGGTTCAGGACTTTGAGCATTCTATAGCATTTAATTCTAACCAAAATTCTATCTTTTCCATTTATTCTTAAAAGACTACACATTTTATGTCAGGATTACTTTTAACACATTATTTAAAATAGTCGAAGTACCTTTTAATGTCTGTGGCGAAACATTTAATGCGATGAACTGGTATTTCAATAAAACAAACAAGATTTAAATCATGCCCAAACTGAAGCCATACGAGAAGCAGATGAGCTGAAATGAAGCAACACATCTAGCAAGAAGGCCCCATAGGAAATCACAGACATCCAAAAGGACAAAAACTGAAGACCAAGCAGTTGTCTCTTTCCCATCGAGGTCCTCGGAGTGTCAAACAAAAAAGGGTCACATACAGTAAAACTCAAGATCTACACTGACCCACACAATGGCAAAAGGGTCATCAACCCAACCGCCTTTATTTAATTATGCCAAAACCAAATATTTTTTTTGAATTACTACACTGAATTCTTTTCTATAACCATAAAGAATAACGAAAGTTTAAAGTACTTAACTTTACAATTTTTCAGAAAACGAAAACATTAGGATAATTTTTCGTAGTTTAGTTTGCATAATTTAGCCCCTTCTTTGTTGGAATTTTTTTTTTCGAATCTCCGACAGAATGATTATATTTTCCATTCACGACGGGAAATCTCGCCGAAAAACATGAAGAATGTTAGACTATTTGTGCCATTTATTAGCAATATTCAGAAGTACAAAAAAATAATAATCGAAGAATATAACGATACGTGTAAGTAACGACGAACTCATTTTCAACGATGCAATATTTGTCTTCGTCTCAAGACCTTTCGACACCGACCAAGAAGTGGTTAATGAATAACGATGAGCAAAATTACTAACGCTGAAATTAATCTCTGCCAGTGAAGAAAGAAAAAGACAAAATTCAAGTAAAGAAGTTATATATGTGAAAAATGATTTCTGAAAGAAAAATTAAAACTAAATATAAGTATACACATTTAATAAAGAAATGAATTGAACTGGTGATTCTTTATTCAAGAATTATGACCTTATTAAATCACCTAGCAACAAATTTTGAGCCTCATATCTTCTAACTGATTTGAAATAAAATTAACTGTCTAGTATTTTTTTTTTCATCTAAAACGCTAAATTCACTTTCTCCAACCCATGGATATTTTTAACAATTAACGCAGATAATTAGTTTTCAATTTAGTGAATATATGCAAATTTATTCACTGGTTTTGGCTTATGTAAATGTTACCCATTTTTTTAAAATTCAAAGCTTAATTGCAAATGTTCTATTAAAAAATGAAAACTAATAGGAGTGATTCTTTCATATTTCGAGACGTAAGGTTTGTAAACCACACAGAACATCTTACCAATAAATTCTAAACCTAATTTATCTCTAATTCATTTAATGTTAAAATTCCATGGCTGGTAATTACTTTGTCCTTTTGCATTAAAGCTCCCCAAGGCACCTTTCTAAAAAAATGCATGCCGAAACCGAACATTTAAAGCGATAAAGTGCTCTTTCACTCATCGACTTTAAACGGCTCTCAAAGCCATTTGCACGTAACCGTTTGTGACAGAGAGTATTAGGCAAATGTGTTGCCGCTGTAACGACACTCAGGACATTTCATTCCGAATAAAAGAGACTGATAGATAGAAAAGGATGGGGGGAGAGGGAATATCTAGTATCGGAAGAACCAAAAAAATTAAGTCAAAGAAAAGAACATTAAATATAAGAGACCAAACCATTACCTAAGCTCTCAGCAAAGAAAAAGATAAATCTGCTTCCGCCTGGAATGTCTTAAGACGCTTATGGTATTTTTCATCTCTCAGATTATTTACTGACGTAATGTCACTGCACTTATGTAGTATTTATCTGTAGAACGTAACCAACAGTACTTATTTGTTTCCCCTAAACATAGTGCTGAATAATGAAACTATTCTTTCTAGGTATCAATCTCGGAATAATTGAAAATTCATTAATGAATGATCCGATATCCATTAAAATAATGTAACAAGACATAGTATATTTATCCTTACTTTTGATCTTATAAGAAACTGCTAACACAAAAGTAAACATATATATATATGTATATTGTCACGATGATCGGAAGAATTTACAGGATACGCTTAATAAACAGACAGATTTATTAGAGTCAAAGCAACTCGTAACATCACAGACAGAGAACAACACCCCATTACTGATGGGACTCAGTATTTATACACACATAGAATATTCGAGAAACATCCACCAAACATGTTTAAAGAAATATCTAGAATTTTCCAGACCTTGAACAAACACTAAATAACATTTTAAATTAAAAATCCAAGTCCTTCGATAGACTGCCATGGCCGGGACTCGAACCACGGACGGCCGGTTTCGTAGTCCAGTGCTCTGCCCGCCAAGCCACAGGGAACGTTGGTGAGATTGCTTGATTTTCATATATTTAAATATACATTTTAGCTTCCAGCTCTTCCTCTCTCTATTTTAGTAATTAATAAGAGTAAAATCTTTATGGAAAATATGAAATTGAAGTAGTTGAATTCAAATAAATACCAAATATAAATACCAAAAACATTTTAGTTATTCTATTACCAAAGAATGGAAAAATATTCTATTAATAATACAGACAAACAATTCGAATAAAGAAGTTAAAACTAAACGTGGAGAGAAGTACCTCTAATAAAGAAGTTCATATAAATTGTATTGTATCTCGCTTTCGAGATGGCTGGTCATATCAATTTTATTGAAATACATTATGTCAAGTTGATGATTTCCTAATCCATTGAATGCAGTAAGATAATATTATATAGAAGATAGTATTGTAGTTCATAAAATATTTGAGAGCAATTAAGATCAATTCTTCTCTATGTTGGCAAATATTTTATGTTTTTTTCTTATATTTATCAGCAGTTAAAATTAAATTTATTTATCAAAAATTTTCAAATTACTTTAAGGAGAGTTTATTTTATTATAAAATATTTTGTAACATTTTAAATTACGTTACTACATGATTTTAAACTCATAAAAATAATAAAATGCTTAAATATATATATATATAATAAAAGTAATGGGACAGCACTTAAAAATAAAGATTAATCTGACTCAAAATGGGTCTCACAATCATTCACGGAGGCATTTATAAGTATCTATCGTATTGTTACAAAATTTGTACTGTGGGTATACGGTGAAAACAGTCCAACAAGCAGGATAATAGTGGAAGACGATTTATTCACGAATATTCCATAAACACGAAGCAAAGGTTACAGTAAAAACACCACTTGCACAAATTAGCAGCACAAGTAGATAGCAAATCACTAACAATAACAATAACAGCAAAAGCACGAACAATAGCTCACAGCTGACCAATTCGCAAAGCGAACAAGTCTCCAAAGAGATTCTTGAAACTCCGCATTCGTTCAAAGACGATTGTCTCATCTCAGCAACTCCCAGGTTTTTATACCTTTCATGACAGGATGTGACGACACATAGAATCATCTAGTAAATTCTGTATATCTCCGCCCCTAATAGAGATATCGAGCAAATTCCAGCATTTTTAGGACTTATATTTTGTCGCAAAAATCGCCAAAATGGTCGTCAAGGTCGGAGCTTTGGCCTCCATCCCCCGATAGGTTGTAAGAATCTCTGTAAATGTCTCTTTTCAACCATAAAGCTAACATCGTGGGAAAGCGACATTACATATTCATAACAGTATTAGGCAAATGTATTGATACAGACAAAAAAAGAAATTTGAACCTCTTGTCCCAAACTTAGTAGTATGATAATATTGTGATTTTAAAAAGCTTTATGAATTTTATCACTTCAGTTTTTAAAACACTATTCTATCATCGTTTCTAGATCAAGTTTAGAAATTCATAAAATTGTATCAAAATAACACTGTAACGGTTACAATTAGCTGCCTTCTCCTTTCTATGGTAGGTGGCGCTACTGGAGCCATCTTTTTCCCATGATGCCTCTCTGTCATTCTTGTCTGTGTGCTTGTCTCGTGATGTAGTTCTCTGTCTTGTCTTGTGTCTTGTAACTTTAATGTTCTGTGCGGTGGAGCGTAGCCTAATAAAAAATGGTTCCTAAAATTGAATGGATTCTTCAGCAGCACTACACATAAACTTGAGTCTCGTCCCTCTATAATACAAAGTGTAATACAGATAAAAACTTCATTACATTTCAACAAAATTAAAGGTTATTTTGTTACAGACTGCTTAATTAAACAGACTAAAGACCATTTCACTAGTGAAATAATTGCAAAAATCTATTGTAAAAATCTATCCGTTGTATAACAAATTTTGAAAAAATTCTTAAAATTGAAAAAAATATTTTGCAAAAATAAAACTGGTTTTCTCAAAAGCTAATTTTTGAATTTTAACTCTTTCGGCCCTAATGGTCATATACGTCCCGGAGATTAGACGTCTATCCTTACTGGGTAAATAAATCCCATGTTTATATTTTTTGACAACATAAAAATAACTATTTCTCATTGATAAATTCCAATCATGCAAAAGCGGGTTGGAAGGGTTAAAGTAGTTTTTGTACGATAACATGCTCCAAAGTTATTGAGGTAAAGCATTTAAATTTCGATTAATTTTTAATTCATTAAAAATCTAATTACAATTTTGGAACACTCTTTCTTACTTTTCAAGAATTATTTGCGAGCCGAATTTGGTAACTCTAGGTCCAATGGTCTACCCTGTCAAGCGTTTTGAACGATTTTCGTATGACACAGTTTCGCAGATAGTACGCCAACCTAAAGACATTTTCATATTAAAAGTCTCCCAATGCATTTCATTCCCCGAAAATGAGACTGGAAAGAAGGAAGGGAATATTAGTACCTTTAAAAAGGAAGAGATTAAAGGTAACAGATCAAATCCGTTACCTAAGCTTTGGACAGCAAAAATATTAATCTACTATATTATCCTGAAATGTCCGAAGACGTTTAACACTCTGACTCCTAAGCCGGCACCACCATTAAACACCAAAAAAGTAAAAAACAAAAAGAAAAAAATTACTGAAGGTTTTTCTTGAAAAGTAACTAAAAATCTGATAACCGAATCAGAAGAAAAGGTATTACCTGCAAGTTATACATCCGATGTATTTAAAACCACTAGAAATTGGCACATGTAAAAGTTTAATATAATTCGGAGAAAATATAATATAATTAAGGGATTTACTGTTGTTTGCAATATTAAAATTGTATACATTGACTCAAAAGTCTAAATTATAATTTATGAATTCGAGATCTTATGTAACTATTTATGGTTGTGACCATTTATATTATTAGTCATAAACATAAACAAATTAGCCAATATTTCGTCGATTAACAGGCAACACCACCTATCTCTCTTTATTGAAATTTCAAAGAGGAAAAACATGTAGGAGCAAGATGTAGGCAAATATTTAAAAATTTCAGATCTATCCGTTATTGGTTGCAGTAAATTGAGTATTTTCGTCCTCTTTGAAATTTCAAAAACTGAGATGCTTCTTAAGCGACTATTTGTACGAATTAACCAATGCATATTTTTTCCATTTTACTTATAGCAGCATCCACTTTATGTATTTTAAGTAGTATTTCTGGTGGTAAACATAATTTCTTTTAACACTCTGACTCCTAAGCCGGCCGTAACCGACCGTGCAACTTCTGTACTAGTGGGGCGGATTTCGGCCGCTTGCTGTTCGGAAAGGGGGAAGAAGGCAGTTGTGCTAGTGGTCATTAAAGGGACCCTTAGGGGAGAGATGAAAGGTCTGCCATTCATATCTCCCACCACCCGTTGTGAGGACAAAATGGGGACGGACGAATCCATTCCACAGATCGATTAGGAAGCAAACCTCTGTATACAACTGTACTCAGATTTTGAGAACTCTTAGTAGTCGAAGGATTAAGGTAATTTCTGTCTTCTTGATTATGTATCGTAGTCGTGTAGCTTAGTGTATATTTGATATTGTAATGTTAATAGTAATATCACTTACATGTTTTCGCCTTTCACGATGCAGAGTACAATGAAATAGTTTTATTCTACAAAATATATAAAAATATAATCTAATACTGACGAAATATAATGTATTGAATGAAAATTATCGTTTGATTTATCAACATTTAAATGAACATTAAATTCATCAGAAAACAATTTTATTTCAATCAATAGGTATTAATTTTTTTTCTTTTCAGAAAAAAATGTACAGTATCTATTACAGAACTCAGAAACAAAAGCATTGAGTTGAGGACTGTTTCATAAAATGTATTCAATTCAAATGCAGTAAACAAGTATTTGTGTTGCCTGTCTTTTTGCAACAAATATTTTGGGAGGAATAACATTTATTAAAGTTCTTTAGAAGAATTTTAATAATATAAATATGCATTTCAAAACGAAGTTATATAAAAATTAAATATAAGCACTTCTAAAAAAGTAATAACAGTTTTGTAATCTATCTCGTTTTCAGAAAATTGTATCAAAGCAAATGCTATCAAATTCCTTAACTTATAAAACATCCAAGAAATAAAAAAAGAAATTATATAAAAGTGAGAAATCATAAACTAATGATTAACAGTAATAATGAATTTCTATGCTTATTAATCTACTAGCCGCCTACGGCGACCAGATGGTTCGCAAGTCTTGTATTAATAGTAAAAAGGCTGACATTTTCAACATTTCAATTTTTGTAAGCTGAAAGCAATAATTGCAATAAGGACATAGAAATAAATTTAAAAGCACAAATAGTGAACAGGTTAGTTAGTATAACTGAATTTTAATTCGTTATATACAAAACGAAAATGTACAGGATGTTTTTACATATAATGAACTTTGAGTTAATCCCTTATATTTAACTGTTAAAAATGATAAGTAAATAGATTCTTTAAAAAATGGAAAAGATAATAAGCAATGAAAAATTTGAAGTGCAATAATTAAATTTCTCAGCTAAAAATAATTTACATATTAAAACTCAAAATAAATAAATAAAGTTTCTATGTAAAAAAAAAAGAGAATTGACTACATTTTATGAAATGCAAAGCTAAATTCATGATAACCATTTACTTATAATCAATAAAAACAACCATTTATAAATAAAAAAATTATTAAATTGAAATGCATGCAGAAAAAAATAAATCTTGAATAATTATTTTGTGCATAACAAAACAGCAAACACACTAAGAAATTGAATATCTATAAACTATAAAAACATAAATTGTAGAATAATTGATAATAATAGCAAATGATAAGAAATGAACTAAAACAGGCATACGTCTGGATAATATCTAATAAAACCAAATTTACCGTTCTAAAGCTATCTATTAGGCTTAACTAATCGCCGATAATACCAAAAAGTGAGTGAAAAATCGATTCAAAAATTAATCCTATCTTTACAATCATAAAGCAAGTCAAATTAAGTAAAAGTGTTTAATTAATAAATTAAGCACATCGCATGAAAGCACTTCTAATCTCATTTTTGAAACTAAGACTTTTATCGCCCGTATCAAACAACTTACCATTAAATTCAAAACCTTATTTCTTTCTAATTAACTTAGCGTTAAAATTCCATACGTTATAATTACTCTCCATCCTTTCGCATTAAAATTCCCCAAGGAACTTTTCCACATGCATGCCAAAACCGAACATTTAAAGCGATAAAGTGCTATTTCATTCAACGACTCTAAACGGCTCTTGGAGTCACTCAGAGAGCCATTTGCACGTAACCGTTTGTGACAGAAAGTATTAGGCAAATGCGTAGCTTCCGTAACGACACTCAGGACATTTCTTCCTGGGAAAAAGAGACTGATAGGCAGAAAAGGAGAAATAGTGACTGGTATCGAAAGACAGAAAAAAACTAGATAAAAGGAAAAAGCATTAGAGGTAACAGACCAAAGCCATTACCTAAGCTCTTAGAAGCAGAAAAAAAGACCAATCACTTCCACTTGGAATGTCCTAAGACGCTCAGGGTAATTTCCACCTCCCTGATTATTTACAGACGTAATGTCACTGCATTTATGCAGTATTTGAGTCTGCTTGTAGAATGGTTAGTGAAAGCACCTATTTACTGTTGTTTAGTACTGTACTTTGGGTAGTGGAGATTTTTTCTGCAATATATGACACTACAATCTAAATCAGACTGATTAATAAACTTTATTAAATTATTGACGATTATTTTTTAAGATATCTCAGTTCCGTTTGTAATGTCCTATTATACTCAGAGTAATTTCGATCTCCCTGATTATTTGCTAATGTAATGTCACTGCACTTACGTAGTATTTGTGTCTGCTTGTAGAAAGACTGGTTAGTGATAGCATCTATTTGCTTTTATTTAGTATTGGGGTTTGGATAATGGAGGTTTTCTGCAATATATGTCAATGCAATCTAAACCGTACTGATTAATAAACTTCATTAAATTATTGATTATTATTTTTAAGAAATCTCACTTTCGCTTGTAATGTCTTAAGATACTCAGGGTAATTTCCATATCACTGATCATTTTCCGACATAATGTCACTACATTTATGCAGTATTTGTGTCTGCTTGTAGAATGGTTAGTGATAGTACCTATTTGCTTTTATTTAGTATTGTACTTTGGATAATGGAGTTTTTTCTGCAATATATGAAAATGGAAACTAAACAACGATGATTAATAATTTGTATTAAAATTAGTGATAATTATTTTTAAGATAACTCACTTCCGCTTGGATTATCTTAAGACGCTCAGGGTAATTTCCTTCTCCCTGATTATTTTCTGACGTAATGTCATTGCACTTATGCAGTATTTGAATCTGCTTGTAGAATGGTTATTGATTGCCTCTATTGGCTATTTTTTTAGTGTTTTGCTTTAGATATGGAATCTTTTTCTTCAATATACGACAATGCCACAAAAGCGACAAACCAGACAGATTAATAAACTTTGCTAAAATTATTCATAATTATTTTTTAATAAATCTCATGATGCTAAAATTATTCTACAAAAAATATCCTTATCTCTACTGAAATCAGCTAAAACACTGTTGAAGAGAAGTTCTTCAGTTAATAAGAGCTATAGCTTTTTTGTACATGCGGAATATACAAAATAAATACTAGTAGTAACTTTTCTGCTGATGATTAAAATAGAACCAAGTTAAAGTTTATATCCTTAAGATGCAATGGAAACAAAAGACTGTAAAATAATAACTTTCAAATCAATACCTGATATTATTTTATATGGACTAACCACTATTTTTCTTTTATTAAAATACTAATCATTTTCCATCCCCTCCCCGTATGCAGCCTGCTCATTGCAGCTAGCTTTACAATGTAATACAATCCAAAGAAAGAAATGAAATAAATAACAATGATTTCGGTGCGTGCCATGGATGCATCTAAAACCAACTTTAAAGGTTATTATTTAATTCTTTAACCAGTTTTCCCGTACAGCGTGCGGGCATCGATATTGTTATAAAAATTGTCTTACCTGGATGTAAATTAAGAAGAAGGATAATAGAAAATCAATGGCTTTATTCCTCGAAGATTTCAGCAACAGACTAACGTAGCATAAGTAACAAAACGGAGCAGCACTTGTATAAATAAACAGCAGAGATCACCAATAGATCTCAGTCGCAACACTTTTAAATAGCGCTCAAAATGTTTCTCAGTTCGCCAGCTCACTGCTGATCAAAGGCCAACTAACTAATCTTGGTTTGAGAGCTTGCTTTTATACTTTTTCAACAGGAAGTGACATCATTACATAGGAAGTGATGTTATCTCTGGAAAGTTCATGAAACTACTGGCTCCCAGTAGAGATTCAGGATTTTTCTGGAAAATCCCTTTTGTAGTCAAAGTCGCCAAAACGTTGGTCAAGTTTGTCGCCAAGTCGCCAGATTTGTCGTCAAGATTATCATATCAGGGAATCAACTTTAAAGATTTGTAAAAGTATTTTCTCCTTTCCTTTTCCAGTTTGCCTGTACTTTTAATTCCCATAACAACACTACAAATATTCTTCAACAAATGGCGTAGCTTTTGCATGTCACTGAAATGCTTTCGATCCGTATCTTTCGTTGAAAGGCTTTTTCTTTAACTACCCAGAAACAGAAGCGAGAATTTATGCAGCAAAAAAATATTCCTTTTTTCCTCAACGCTTCTGGTAAAAAAAATTTACCCGTTAAGAGGTTAATTAAAAGACTATTTTTAATTCTATGTCTAAATGCATCAGTGGGGAAGACCGTTAGTTGTTACTCGGGGCAAATTGTTACATTCGAATTAAAAATTAACAACCGGCAGAAACTCACTTTTCTCACGTTAGATGGTAATCCTCATTCGTGTGTCGTCCTCACCTAACATTAGAGCCTACATTCAATAGGAGAGAGAGTTCTCGCAGCAAAGTTTATTTGTGTCTGTTAGTAATTTTTCTTTCAAATGTTTATTTTTTATTTGCGACGGAACTCTTAGAGACATCAATGTAATGTCTGTACCACGAGAAAGCCTAGATTTCAGGTAACTAATATTATATTTAAAAATTCTGTACAGTTATATTATACCGCTCACACATATCAAGACAAAAATTTGCGTCACGTGGAGCTACTTGTTAGCATAAGAGGAGAAACATGTGGAAGGGTCAATTAACACCATCAGTGTCATAAGTGCCCCGAATAAGTTTTAATTGTACAGAATATGATTTTTGGTTAAAATTTATATGAGAAACTATAAAATAAAGACGGAAGGGAGTACAAAACCCAAGAAAAGGTTTTGGAGACAGTGGGTTAAGTGATGACTGGTTGTCAATTGCAGAAGACGGCTGGTAAATATGGAATTAATTTCATGACACTCCAGAGATACTGCAGAAAATGAAAACATCAGTCATTGTAAGTTGTATTTTTAATCAATTTTAGTTTATAAATTAGTTTGTTTACGAGTAATTAAATGAAAGTAATTGAATAAACAATACAGAAAACTTTTATTGATTTTAAAAGATATTTCTTGCAGATGTTGCATACAAGTTACATTAATGAGTCCTTTTTTTGTTTCAGATCCAGAATCAACTGTTCCCACTCTTTAGTTTTATATAAAAAATAAAGAAAAAATCTCTGCAGATTTTCACAAATGAACAGGAGACGGATCTTCAACAGTACATAGATAATGCTTCGAAGCTGTTCGACGGCCTTTCTACTAAGCAAATTAATTCATCGGCATATCAGTATGTAATTAAAAATTAAATAAAATCCCAGTGAACTGGAGTTAATATAAAAGTGGTGCAGGCGACTAGTTGTCAGCTTTTCTAAGAATTGTCTTTCTTTCCACACTCCGCGCCTCATGTCACTAGCCCGATCAGAGTCCCGAGTTTCAATAGGAAAAATTTTGAAACCTTCTTCACCAATTTTGCCATTATTTACGACAGTTTCAAATTTTAGTGTCAAGGTATCTATAACGTTGCCAACGGTGGCAACGGTTCAGAATCCAAGGAAAATCATTTCCAGTAAAGGTACCAAACAGTTTGGAGTCGTGCAACTGTCGAGAAAGGCACTCTGGTAACCACGGTTCTTGCTGTTAGTGCTTATGGCATTCCAGTTCCTCCTTTTTTGTTTTTCCTAGAAAAATCTTTATACTCCATTTCTTTCCAAACGCATCTCATGGAAGTACAGACTCAGCAAATAGATCTGGATGGATGACTGGGAAGGATTTTCAGAGTTTCGTGAGACATTTTATGAAACATACGAGAGTCACTAAAGAGAGACCTTTCCTACTTATTCTGGACAATCATGAGAATCATCTCTGCTTACCAACATTGGGGATGGACCATCTTTTGTCTTTCCTAATTTATATTCGTGAAAACTGTAATTCAAATAATGACTATGATGATAACTCATCAGAATAACTTGTGAAATTAAGTGAATTTATGAAGAAAACAGAACATAAGCTATAGTTATTCTATACAGATTATAAAATAATAACATACTAAAAATATAAAGCTAACAAACTAAGCATACTAAAAATTATTATTAAATTATTGTAAAAATATTTTATGTATCATTTAACCCCATCTAGTGCAACAACATACCCCATTGTGGTGCAAGTTGCTACGACGCACATACATGTATAAAAATTTAATACTTTTGAATTATCGTTATATAATCGTTTATAAAATGCATATTATGGATCTTGAATAATAACAGTAAATTTTAAACTGTGTTTCGTAAAAATATTTTTAATAGTTTCTTTAAAAAATTTTAAAAATACTGTATCATCTAATCCCGTTCTCCCCTAATCAGTTTGAAAACAAAACAGTGAGAGAATGAATCATTCAACTAAAAACAATGAAAATGAATCAACTTATTACCATTGAGATCTTATTGCCATTATAATTTGAAAATATTAGTTTATACTTTGAAACGCAATAAAATTCTGCTATTCCAAAAGTATTAAATTTTAGCAGGATAACATTTGAAAAGAGTGTTGCTCAACATATGCCTTTATGATTTAAAACAAGCCTATTTTCTAAATTATTTTTCATCAATGAATATTTCCTTACAGCGGAAATGCAATTGAAATCTGCATGCCTAAACGCTTCCTAAAATTACCTAAAGCAGCGTTTGTGGGCCGTGGATATCATATTAATGGGCCACAGAACGCTAGTCAAGAGTCGAAGTCAGGGGAGATTCGAGTCTTCACTCGTTTCTTGCTTTATAAAACATTGTATTTTTATTCCTTTCACAGTAATCTTCACTAATTGCAAACATACACATGCATATAAATATATATGTTTATATTTTTTACAAGTATATTTAGTTAGTGAGCCACAGCATATTTTTTTACACAAGTGGTCCGCACAACCAAAAGGGTAGGAAACCGCTGGCCTAAAGAATTAATAGGCTTTCATATCATTTTATTCTTTTACTTCTTCTCTCTATCCGATAAAATATCTTTTATCGAGAAAGGAACTATTACAATACCCAAAATATTCCACCTTAATCCTATTCTCCGAAATCCCAAATAATTTTTGAAATGGTTGTTCATTATCAATGTTGTGATTCTGGTTGATGTATTCCCGACTATGTTAGCATCAACTACTTAGTGAGTCAGTATATTCCAGGAAGCTCTATATTCCTACACAACCTTAGAGATTAGATGCTTATCTCTGGGGAGATTTATGAGAAGCTGAACTTGAAATTGCTCATACACGCGTGTACGTACGGTTGATCTTGCCTGTAGTAACAACTTGGGCTTAAGGTTCGTGGTTGTATTCGACGGTGCAGCTTTATACAGTGCAAGTCGGTTCACTATTTCGTATAGTTTATAGACTTATGTAGTCATATAGTCTCTACTGTTGACTCAAAAACACATTTTAAACTAGGTTCTGTGAAAATGGTATAGACGAAAAAATTTAGTAAACAGGAATTAAAAGGCAGGAAGATTTACATATTTTGTGATATTATTCTAAATAAACATGGATTGTGCAAGTTTTTACAAATGTTGCAATATCAGCTCCATTTAGCTCTAAATTAGACACGATCTCTTGCATATACAGGGTTCCCACTTATTTCCGTTACACCCCTTTT
Source organism: Araneus ventricosus (assembly GCA_013235015.1). Taxonomy (NCBI): domain Eukaryota; kingdom Metazoa; phylum Arthropoda; class Arachnida; order Araneae; family Araneidae; genus Araneus; species Araneus ventricosus. Next base: position 36,012 of record BGPR01002927.1, read on the forward strand.
AGCTTCTAAACGATGCCAGCTTAGGCCATAAAGTTGGTGTCTAGGTATAGTAAAAAGGCCATGCCCTACACGATGAGACACCTTACAACGCCATCTATAAGCAAATTTTGTAAATAGCGGTCCTACCTCGTAAACGGTGAAAAATACGATAAAAAAGTCAATTAGACAGTTGCAGAGCACTCTCGATTTAGTACGAAAAATACCTTGAGCACATTAATATTCAAAACAGAATGTAAAAATGAACATTTGTTTGATTGTGATTGTCGATACTATGGAGTCGTGAAACGCGAGCGAAGCAAGAAAAGACCACCTTACGGACAAAATACCGGCCTGTGTTGTGGCGCAGGGGAAACGCACTTGCATTCATGAGGTCCATGGTTATGTCCCCACCGGTTGCGTGTTTTACTGACTGTCTCTACAAACCATGAAAACGTTCTGATGATCTTGCAAAATCGTCTTTCCAAACACACACCTCAACTCAACCATGCCTGGTATAAAAATCACATGGATTTCATGTATTATGCAAATGAGAATGGAACGTCATACCTGTTCACTAGAGACTACTACCATTAAAAGGATGTTTCTGCTGGGTTGTACGTTAATACTGAGGGTTATGCCAAAATTTGGCATTAACGAGTATTGCGAAATGTTAATTTACGGTGAATGTGGGCGTAAGGAAATATCAGCTGCAAGGCTGTATTGTGAACATTTTCCTGAAAGCCCGCATCCTACACGGCAGATCATCTTAAAAGCTGTAAAACTTTTAAGGGAGACGGGCTGCGTCGAGCTTATCTCTAGTTCGTAGACCTCGTAATGTAGGACGTAAAGTGCAACCTGAAGACGTGCTATCATACGCTCTCACCCGTCCTCAGAGCAGCACAAAAATGATCAGTGAAAATTGTGACCTCTCAAAAAGTCGCGTTTGGACAATCCTAAATGTATCAGGTGCTCAGCCATATCGATCCACACCTGTGCAGGGATTGCTGCCAAGAGATGCTGACAGACATGGTACATCTTTGTAATGAATAACATAGAGGACCACTCAAAATTACTGGCAGACATAATATGGACGAAAGAGGCATATTTTTTCGTGTAACGGAATGTTTAATAGACAGAACGTTCATACCTGGTCGGAAAAATCTGAGATATGTTGCCGAAGTTCGACATCAACTACACTGGTCGATTATTGTTTGGTGCGGAATTTGTAAAGACAGGCTCATTTCACCAATAGTTTACGATTGAAAGTTAACGGGACATCGGTACTTGGAGCTTAATAACCGACTTTGTTGAGTATCTACCGTTGCATCAACTCCGAAATGTATGGTTCCAACATGACGGTGCCCTCCGCATAAGATTTCAAACGTTAAGCAGTACCTAATGGAGACTTTCCAGAATCAAGTTATCGGGTATGGTGGTTTCGTAGATTGGCCTCTGCGCTCACGTGACTTGACGACATTGGACTTCTTATGGAGACACATAAAAGGGCAGGTATATGCGTCCCCTCCGCCAACATTTCAGGATCTTCGACGACGCATTACTGATGCCTGTGCCTCCGTAACACCTGCCATGTTGCACAATGTGCGGCGAGAAATCCAGAGTGCAAATGTGTATAGTGGCTAACGGAGAGCATTTTGAGCAATATAAAAAAATGTTCCAGAAGACAGGGATGTGTCTCAGTTTCTTTCTTCCATTCTTTATGACATGACAATTTTCGAAATCTTGACCAAACAAATGTTCATTTTTTCTATTCTGTTTTGAATATTAATGTGCGCCAGGTATCTTTTCGAACTAAATCAAAAATGCTCTACAACTGTCTAATTGATTTTTTCTCGTATCTTTCACCGATTACGAAATAGGACCGCTAATTCCAAAATTTGCCGATAGATGGCGTTGTAAGGTGTCTCATCGTGTAGGGCATAGCCTTTTTACTATACCTAGATACCAACTTTATGGCCTAAGCTGCCATAATTTAGAAGTTAAGGGGATGTGTAACGGATATAAGTGGGAACCCTGTATAATCGATACTGGTTAGACAATGGCTTATTGTTTTTCTTAATCGTTTACAATTAACACTAATTTATGCAACATGTTCATCTTCAGTCAGTCATTTTAAATTTATATTGACTTATTCCAGTACTACTGTCTTTGTTTTCTAATCAGAGTACAGACAAAAAGAATTGAATAATAAAATTGTATGGGTGTATACAGAGTGTCCCAAAATGTCACTTATAAACTTTACAATGGGTTGATAAATAAAATAGGACTCTGCTTAGCTGATGGCTATTAGAGGAATTTATTACAAGGATATGAGTATGATTGAAATGAGCGTTCCTAGAAAATCTCTCTGTTTCCAAACCCACCTGCGTGAGCCACGCCACAAACAAAGCACGTACTTTGGATATTCAATCAATCACAATTAACGAAAGGGAAGGGGTAGGGAATTTCTGAGGAAAATTGGAGAGCTTCGGGTGCACGACGTTCTCTGCTTGAACGGACGTTTGGGGCTTTAAAATATTGAACGAGTTCATAAAGCCACATTAACACTCCTATCGACTTCTTTTTTGCATGTCGTCCACATTGCTTTAGCACCGCGCCGTTTTATTTTAGGACACAGCTTCCTGTATAAAACTTATTCTCCATGATCTGACATTCGAGCGCGTAAAGTTTATAACCGACCTTCTGAAACATCTTGTTTTAGTGTTTATAGGGCTACATAAGCAGCGCTACAAAAAATCTTAATTGCAACGTTTTCACAGCATTTTGTAAAAGATTTCTTAGACTTTATTTTTAAATAATGAATCGAATGATTTAATTACAATGCATGCCATTATAATTTCATTCAATGGCGGAATTTGAAACGCACTATAAAATACACAACAATTAGCCATGTAGAGATGCCAAATAGTCTTTTACAAGCCAATTGCATGAAAATGTATTACCATAATGCTTTTGTTAGTAATCGATATTAATTACAATAATGGTATTCTCTTTCTAGTTCAAAAAAGAATCGGAACAATAACCAGACTCGATGTAAATAATGGTTAAATTAGAAGCTTGTTACAATACTATTTTATTTTTATCTCCTTCTTCACGGAAATGTATTCTGTTACCGAATAAGATTAAGAGAAAGCTCCCATTATTATAATTTCTTTTACAGAATGTCCACTTTCTTAATTAGACGGCAGAACACTTTTTTGTGTTACCCAAGATAAATATTTCTTTAATGAGGTCTTTTTAATTTATTAAAAGCAAACATCGTCAAAAGAGTAAATTGCAGAAAGGCGAACATAATGAAAGTTTTATTAATTTTTAAAAGGCGTTACGCATTAAGAATGACACATTCCTTTCATTTTTGATGGAAAATTTGATTAGTTAGAAATGTAATTAGTGGTGCAGGGGCCAGTAGTTTTAATTTCCTAAATTAATGTCGTTATTGATTAATATCGAATATGCAGTTGAATTTTATTTTATTCTTATTTTAATAGAGTTGTAGGAACTGTAAGTAAATCGATAATATTTCAAGTATACAAGAAATATCATAGGAAAATTATGACTAAAGAAAATTCTATTATGCTACAATTCATTATGCTGATTGGAAAATGTAATGTCTTTTTTAAAAAAAAAAATCATCTGTATGTTATTTAAAATGCAAAAAAATGTCGAATATATTCTCATTTTAATAATTAAGCTTCATTTGTGCACATTTTTATTAACAACCAGTTTTGATGAAAAAAGTCATGAACAAAACCTAAAAGAATACCTTAATAAATTATAAGAAAAGGTAAAATCTGAAATACTAGACACTCCGATTTAATGAACCAGGGACTTTACGGAAGATAAAATTATACATATTTGCGGCTAATTATCTTTTGAAGAACAGAAACAACTGAAACAATTTATAAAAATCCGTAGAATAATTAAAAATTACACATTTGAGTATATTCAAAACAGTTTTATCTTGAACATATTTTCAAGAAAAGTTTAAATAATTACTTGAAACAGGGACTGTCTTAAAATAGCCAGGAAGTTGAAAGACCTTGAAAAATCACTTTCCGTATGAGTGGGTCTCAAATGAGTCTTAACAGTCCAGTAAAAAAGAAACTTATCACAGTACGACAGCAGTTTATCATAATATATTATTCTTCATTACAGATGCACAACATGTACAAGCTGTTTATTTTCCTAACCTTTCCTAACTATTTCTTCACTAGAATTCCATCAAAATGAACCATTTCGTCGTGACTGCAATGTCGAAGTGCTCCTCCCTGCTGGAAGTACCACTCATCATTCTCAAATACCTCTTGAATTCGTGACCTGACGCACCCCCATTGTAAGTTTTGACAAGCATCACCAATCACGGTCTTTTCAAAAAAGAAAAGTCTCATTTTTTATACACATGTTGGCAAACTACCTACAGAATTAGCATTTGCTAAGTTCATATGGTGTCGTACTACTGTTATACCATGATTGATCTGTTTGGTGTAGCTGTAATTAGGATGGTTGATTGAGTCATTGTTTATGGAAAAGTATCGTCATTTTGTGAAAAAAAATGAAAAAGTACTGTAATAATCAAATAGAATAGTGACACTTTCGATAATTGACAAGATTCTACATTTGTATTTATAAATATGTTGCGAAACGTAGACGAATATTTTTTTGTTTATATGTGTTTGCATTTTTGGGACTTCCTGTAGTATCGTTTAGCAACGGATTCGGAAACCTTCGCGCTTTTGCGCATGCGTCAGGCGGAATTATTTTCATCAAAATAGGGGGAAAGTGGAGAAAGGAAGGGTGATATTTACATTTTACGATCTAACAAAGAACTCCGGAAATTCGCTCACATGACTCATTGCCTGACACCCCTTTCCGATGTAAAATCGTCCAAAAGTGGTAGTCTCGGAATCCGTTGCTGAACAGTAGTCGCCATTTCTCACTTTAATATTTTTATGTTTTTACATATGCATTACTAGAGGGTGGTATTTCAAAATATACTTTTACAGCGGAGTTTC
>BGPR01002927.1:41030-75573 GCA_013235015.1 Araneus ventricosus
ATATACTTTTACAGCGGAGTTTCTGAAGGAGAAACAAGAAAGCACAGTACAATAATATATTTGGCTTTTATATATCTATCTTTTGGGCACATTTTGGTCTGTTGGAGTTACCTTTATTACTAGAGGGTGATATTTCAAAATATACTTTTAGAGCAGAGTTTCTGAAGTTGAAACAAGTAAGCACGGCACAATAATATATTTGGCTTTCATATATCTATCTTTTGGCCACATTTTGGACTGTTGGAGTTACCTTTATTACTATAGGGTGATATTTCAAAATACACTTTTACAGCAGAGTTTCTGAAGTCGAAACAAGTAAGCACGGCACAATAATATATTCGGCCTTTTATATCTCTATCTTTTGGCCGCATTTGGGTCTGTTGGAGCTAACCTTATTAATCTGTTACCTTATCTGTTTGACAACAAATATTGTCACTGCACATGAAGTGATGGAATAGGTCTAACGAGAAACGCTACCTGTTGAATATTTAGAGGATAGACGTTATTTCTGTTAGTTAGTGAAATCCTGATGATTTAGCGGCACAGCATCAGTAAAACTTAGTGGTAAAAGGTTAATAATTAAATCTTAACAATATGTTTAATGGTATTGTAGCCAAATAAGCCCTTGCACCATTAAACTCACTAACCAACCTACCGGCCTCAATTTGACAACAGTTGTACACATGCAATTTCACCGTAGGTGCTGAAATTCTAACCATTATTAGTAACATGTGCTACATTACAGCACATCTGCACTCGGTTCAGTGCATGCATACACGCTATTAACGGGTTTATATTCTAACAATACTGCTTCTTTCCAGGAAATTATTTTGAAGATGGGCAATTGTTGGTTTATCAAGATTTTGATTGTTTTCAGTCACTATCATTTGTTTATGTCTTTTTTGCAGTCTAATATAATACACAAGCAACAAATTGTTTCCTACCAGAATGAGAAAATTCGTCCTTGTTTTCTAATCTTTTTATATTCTTTACTTTGAATCATTCAATATGTAATCCGAACTGAAACCATTATCTCCTTCATCAAATATTTCCTAATTCATCATGTCGAACTTCATATTATTGTCTTAGAATTATTCGTATTACCTTCTAGTTGCATCCCTATTTGCTGATTGATTTTATATGTTCAAAGGGACTGTGTGCATATGACTTGAGATCCTAACTGAAATGCTGATGATAAAGTTTTAAAAAATAATCTTGAGATAAAACTTTATAAAAATAGAAAATTAAGTCTTTTCCTTATAATGTAATAATGCTGCACCAATGGAAATCCTTACCTTCTGTTTATGGCTGTTCGGCTGCTCCATTCCACGCAAATTCTACCGCCTCCAAGCCCATCTTCAGGGCGCAAAATCGGTGAGTGTGGGGAGGAAGGTTGGATATCCAGTTGCTTCATTTGGACTGCCTTAAATGCTGAAATGTGACCTGTGTGGATAAGTGTGAGAGAAGGAGTGGAGCTCTCTCGCTCTAAAGGAAATCGGAGGTGGCGGGGATTCACGTTTTGAAACCAGGGGGAAGACGAAGGTGTAGCAAGGAATCGGAATGGCAGAAAGCGGATGAACTTGCGTGGTGTGGAGCGGTCGTGAATGACCTGCTTTAATGGATGGACAGAAAATGGTATGACGTGGAGTGGAGCGTTCGTGATTGACCTGCCTTAATCGATTGGGTAAAAATGGTATGGCCTGGAGTGAAGCTGCCGTGAATGACCTGCCTTAATGGAACCCTGTCCATCCTTATAGACTCTAAACCCAATGGCTGAGTCGGTGGGCGTGGGCCATGGCCTTAATGGATCTGCTGAAAACTATATGGCGTGAAATGGAGGGTTCGTGAATGACCTGCTTTAATGGAACTCCGTCTATCCTTGTAAATTCTAAACCCAATGGGTGAGTCGGTGGACGTGTGTCATGGTCATGGCTTTAATGGATGGGCTGAAAATTATATGGTGTGGAATGGAGGGTTCGTGAATGACCTGCTTTAATGGATGGACTGAAAATGGTATGGCGTGAAGTGGAGCGTTTGTGATTGGCCTGCCTTAATTGATTGGGTGAAAATGGTATGGCTTGGAGTGGAGCGTTTGTGATTTACCTGCCTTAATTGATTGGGTGAAAATGGTATGGCTTGGAGTGGAGTGTTAGTTCGTGAATGACCCGCCTTAATGGAACCCCGCGCATCCTTTGTAGACTCTAAACCCAATAGGTGAGTCGGTGGACATGGGCCTTAATGGATGTGCTGAAAATTATATGGCGTGGAATGGCGGGTTCGTTAATGACCTGCTTTAATGGAACTCCGTCCATCCTTGTAGACTCTAAACCCAATGGGTGAATCAGTGGACGTGGGTCATGAATGGGCTGAAAATGGTATCCGTGGGGTGGAAAATTCTTGAATGACCGCTTTAGAGAAGATGCTACTGCTTAGTCATAAGACATGTTTCACATTTGCTGGTTTTGACCGGCCTGCAACGAATCCAGCCAGTTTTTAGTCGTGTATACGGCTGTATTTAATCAACCGCGTTACAGAAAACCGTTCGCTGCCTAGTGTAAAAGGACTCTTCGCTTTATCAGTTTACAGCCACTTTTCCAGCTCTCTGAAAAAATTCAGACGGATTCCCTGATGAAATCGGCTGGTTGAAAGGACCTACGGGTCTCACTATTCATTCGTAGACAATCTCCTGGCTTTTTAATCACCCTAGAGACAGTTTAATTCCCGGTCCAATCGCATCAAATCTGATTATACAAAAGGGATGTGACCTGGTGCACGTTAAATTTGACGTCTACGGCCTCTCGCTGGTTTTGTGAGAAAGTTAGAGCGGCGGCTGTTAACTCAGGTATCGCCCTCGTCACCTGAACGGTGTTCAAAATTAAGATGGCTGTCCCAAAATAAATATCGTGTTGTTTCAGAACGAGACGCTAATATAACTAACTTTAACCTCGGTTTGAAGGAACAGAACGTTTTCTGTCACATATTTCTATAAAGATAATTTTTTTCTTTTTTTCATATTTCATTTCTTGAATAATTTTGAGTGCATTTTAGTGTAATGTTTTCGAGATAACTTCAACCATTAACTTTATTTTTCAAATTTTGCACATTAAAAAGTTTTATTATAGATTACTCAGCATAAAACAGCTTTAAGTTAAAGATATCAAATTAGCAAGTGAAACGATAAGAAATTATTTTTACAATGTTTTCATTTTCGAAAAATGTTGTGAAGCGTAACTTCAAAGTAATACTCTAATCATTTCATAATTTGTTATTTTCTCTGCTTACTTATCCATGATATCCTATTTTTAAGCTCTAAAAGACATTCACTTAATAGAGATATTTATATTTAAAAGAAAAACGAAGGATTAAAAATAGGATGTAATTATTCCAAGCCCTTCTTTTATAATCTTCAGACTGTGCGGAGAAAAAAATGTATAAAATGTAAAAAGTAATTACGCACTAAATATCCATTAACTTCCTTAAGAACAGCAATTTTAATTTGAAATAAAAAGTCGGAATATATAAAAAGTTAATTACTGTTTTATTTTCTCATATTATATCCCCAATAAATAAGAAAATATATTTTCCGTATCATAAAGCGTTAATTTTAAGATACTAGATTAGATGGAAACTATTAAAACTTTTATTTTAGGTTTAATACACTGAGAATATTTGATGCATCAAAACACTGATATCAGGAAAAAAAGATAAAAAGAAATTTGTTTTCTTATGATAGAAAAGCAAAGTTAATGGAGATTTCCTAAGTAAACGTGAAGCTTAATAAACAATTTTTTTCTTCTTAAGATACAAAAAATAGCATTTATAGATTTTCGTTGAAATTTTAAGTTATTCAAACGGGAAAACTTAGTTCTTTTAAATGAATAACTTCCTCTTTGTTTACGATTTAGTTCAAATTGACAATTTTTTTTCTTAAGATTCAAAAAATAGAATTTATAGACTTTCGTTGAAATTTTAAGTTATTCAAGCGGGAAAACTTAGTTCTTTTAAATAAATAACTTTTTTTTACAATTAAGTTAAAAGTGACAATAATTTGTTTCCAAGATATATTCATTCTGTCAAAATACTTAATAGATTTACAAATGTAACCTATTTTTGTTTGCATGCAGATTATGTTAAACGCTTATTAAATACAGTCAAAAACCGGAATAATGAATCCAGGATACAACGACCCCTCGGTTATAACGAACTTTTCAAATGGTTAAACGAATTCTGCGCCACGAATGCATTTCCAAATACTTGCAGGAATTTTAAAAAGCAAGGAATTTTCATATAGGCAACTAAAATTTTAAATTAATTTTAATTTGCTGAAGCTTACTTACAGCTCTTTATTGAAATGTCACTACTTATTTTCAAACTTTAAAGAAATAAACGTAATTAAAATTAACTTCACTTAACTTAATTACTAGCTTAATTTTTTAAGAAAAAATATTTATTTTAATATATTATTATAATAATATATTATATTAATATTATTATATAATATATTATATTAATATAATATTAATATATATTTAATTTATTATAGCCATTAATTACTAATTGCAATTTAATGTAATTTATTTGCTCAACACATAAATGCATTTAAGGATTATACAAAATCTTGTGTAGCCAATATTTGAAAAATCCGATATAACGATCTTCTGGTTCGGTCCATTGAGGGTCCGTCGTATCGGGGTTTTACTGTATTATTTACTTTTTAATAATACTCAAGATCTAAACTAGCGAATTCGATTCTACACAAGTCATATCTCATTTTATTATTTACTAGTCGCCTTCGGCGACCAGATTAATCGCCAGAAGTAAAATTTCAAATGAATCTCTTATTCATAATTTTATATTCATGGTTCCCTTAACAAAGTAGTAATAAACTTCAAATTGCCATAGACATTTAACCTACGTAGGCTTGCACTTGTTCTATTCTCCTGTCTACATCAACGTAAAATACGCATTTGATTTCAACATTAAATCGGAACGGCACATTTTACGTCCAGCAGCATGCTAAATGGCTTAAAACACACTGATAAAAAGAATTACAACAAACCAAAGATAATCTTTCAGTTTACCGGATTTTGTTTCATTTTATACTTGCTATCTTGAGGACTTTCTTTACAGATTTCACGGAAAAATTGAACGAATAAAAGAAGAATGTAAAATCCAGTAAGATATTATCTTAGCTTTCAATGGAAGAGAAACACGCAATTAAATACTTGTTTAAACAATGAAAACGGCTTGAAATGCTTTGCACCAATGAAAAGTATTGTTGAAAATTATGCCAAAAAATATTTTTTAAAATTTATTAAAATTAAAGAAAACGTTAATTAATTAAAATTTTAAAAATGGCCCCGAGGTGCACATTCCCACCCTCCAAAGTATGTTTATGCCAAATTTCGTTGCTCTAGGTCCAGGGGTCTGCCCTTTAGAGCGCCAACACACAGATACACACACATTCTCCTTTATTATTAGTAGAGATAAAGATATATCATAAAGATAATATAGATTATAAAGATAATAAAGATCATACAGATAAAGATTATGATAGCTTAATTGATCTCTAACAGTCATAAATTCCATATTAATAAATCATACTAGCCATTATTCAAAGAATATTGTTATGAGGAACAGGTTTGGTTCATAGCATAATATAGCATAATTGATCTTTAACAGTCATAAATTCCGGATTTATAAATCATAACTAGCTATTCTTCAAAGAATAATGTTATGAGGAACACGTTTGGTTTTTTAAATGCTTTCATTTAACGTATTTCGTGTTTGCAAAGATAGAATTTTTTTAACGATTTCTCACTTACTTATTAATGTCCTAGAACTTTGATATTTTGAACACTTCATGACAACACTCTACCTTAATTTTTCTGAACTTAATTATCAGTAAATCGACTAATGTGAAGAATTTACTATTCCTCACTCGTGGCGCTATCTGGGTGAACATCTGAGAACAAATTGATTCCAAGATTCCATACAATTTATAACAATGAATTATAAATTAAAGGATAGAAATTAAAATATTTAATATGTTCAAATAATAAAGAATGCTAGATATTTATTTTTTTATTACTACATTTTGAAACTAATTCATCAGTACTTTCAAAATCTGTAGATTGTTACTGCTAAAAGGCATGTAAATTTCCGACTCTGAATAATATGATCCATGAGCGTCATTTCATTTAAATACATTAATTCTAACAGTCACAATAACTGGGCGAGCATTCTGCAGAGTTTCATGAATTTAATGTGATGCTGCACGACAGAATTTCTAAGATTTCAGGAAATCTGTATCATCTTGATACTATACTAAGGACTGTCACTAGTTTCTATTGACTGCATTAAAATTTATTATAAAAGCTGCTTGCTATTTCTGATATATCACATAGGAGCAGTTTTGCTATTTGAAACCAACTACCCTATTCTGGATTTTGTGTTTATTGTTACTATATGCACTCAAATTTTAATATGTACTATGCAAAATTGACCCAAATTTCTTTGATTAAAAAACTATTAATGGCGTATAAATAATACTGCACAAAATGTGTTATTAATGTTCTGATTGCGTATCCCGCGATTTCCGCGGGTTGGAAGCAAGTCTGTTTTCTGCTACATCCTGCGATCTTTACAGGCTAATGTCTTTACTTAGTACTTTTACAGCATTGGATCATATTATGCTAATAAAGCTTTGCATATAAATAACAACTCGTGATCTTTCTTGTCTTTTACTTTATCATAAGATAATTAATGATGCCATTGATTGCAGTGACATATTGAGCCGTATCACTTTTTCTGTGCCGATTAGAAGTCTGAGGAAGAGTTGCCATTTTGTAAATGTATTTACCAGGTTTAATTACATACGTAATTTTTCTATTTATAAATTTTACAAGATTTTTAACAGGTACGCTAATGATCTTTCTGTGTTTAATATGTCTTATGGTGTCTTTAAAACTGAATGTTTGCGTTTTTTGTGTTCTTGAAGTGTTTTTATTTTGTGTTGTGACAATGACATTTTGTCTCGCCCTCTTGCCGGTGGATGGAGCTGCAAAAGACCTTTGACTTTTCGTACAAGAACGAGAGACAAGGATGACTTGAGCTTTCGTGTGAGAAGGCTGGATTTTCCTCTCCCGGAACGAACAAATCTCGCCATGCTTAGCGAGTTGTATATATGTAATGTAATATTAGTTAACCCAGAATAAATCTATGTAGAAGATGTGTGAAGAAATAAATTTCATTTAAATCAACTTTGCCCAACGTTATTTTAACCGTCATTTTCACTTCCTGTGAGCTAGCCGGATAATGGCGGCTAAAGTGTGCTTTTTAAATTCGTGTTGTGCTTTTAGTGATTTCTGTGTCTATCTGTTGTTTTTATTAATTTGTATTTTACGGCTACTTCAGTGTTTGTTTCTTAGTATCATGCACTCTGTAATTGGAGTTTATTCTGTAGTGTGCATTTTCTAAATAAATAAAAACTCTCTTGGTTCAATGGTATTTGAACACGATTGCAAACGTTGCATCTAAATCGTGATTTAAAGAAAATGTACTTTCGGAGGGTTAATTTTTTTATAATCACTTTATTTAACTTGTCTTGTTTCACGCTTATAAAGAAGGAATATTCTAATCGGTTTTTCACTCACTCACTAACATGCTAGAGGTTTGAAATTTTGTACACTTACGTATTCTCGATGACAATAAACTATTTTAATATTTTCAAGACTTGATTATAAATTAATTATTAATTAATTAAAATTTCGATTCTGTACCAGCGACGCCATCTGGTAGCGAATTTGAGAGATTTATAGATCTCAATATTAAAAAAGTAGAAAATAATTAAACTAAAAATTATTCTTTAGTACAAAAATAAAAAAATTGTTTTTCAGAGTTGATTTTAAATCAATTTATAAAAGTCTCTTGTAAAAACACTTATATCTGAAAATTCATATCTTGCAGACGGTTCCTGATAACATAACTAAATTCTCAAAACTAGAGATATTAATTGGAGCACTTTATCACTCATGACAATACTTATTCTGAACAATATTTGCTATAGTCCAAATATTTGCACTGAAATATTAACTGTTTGCTGTAGTTTTTATAAATTAGCTTTTAGTTTCAAATTAGGTGAAATGTATATTACACTGCGAATAATATTTCAAATTAACAGAAAATCGAAATTTTAAAAGTATCATTTCGTAATTTTAATCAAATATATTTCAATTCTAAATCAACCAGTTATATTTAAGAGAATAAATATGTATTTTCCTTCATAAAATTTTTTTAAAAAAAGAGTTCATAAACTTTAAAGAATGGAATGGGCTATTTTTTCTTAGGCTATTTTGTCGGGGCTCTTATGGCATGGGCTATTTTGACGGGGCACCTTCAAGCGCACATCTCTGCTTTGTGAATAAAAGGAATAAATTTAATAAAAGGCGTTTTTAAAACAAGTTTTTATTAGTGTATCAAAAAGTTTAAAATTTTTATTTTAATTGCTTTCGACACTTTAGTCATTAATGCATAATTTATTATTTTAAATATTATGATACCTTGTAATCGGTTTTTCTTAAATTCACTATCAAGTGACGCAACGAATGGAAACAAAAATATAAATTGACTAACTGACAATTAATTGTCAATTAATTGTAAATTTGAAATTCCATCGAAAGTACATAAATATGCAAAATTTCAAAACTCAAGTACATGAGGAAGTGCGTAAAAAATCGATGACAAAATTCCATACTTACGAACATGACAAAAATTAAGCTAGATGAAAGGGTAAAATAGTATATTTTTACGAACATGGAATTCCAAGCAATGTTAGTCTTATGGCTAGGAAAAAGAGTTCAACAGGGGTATGTTATGTGTGGGAGTTCCGGGTGTATGGAACCATCGACCTCCGACCTTGGCGATAAACTTGCCGACCATTTTGGCGACGGAATGTAGGCTCTTCTTTTAATCACCGTATACACACTGGATGATTTCTGTAACAATATGTTTATTAGGGCGGGCCAAAAAAGCAGAAGTTTCTTAGAACTTTTTGCGCTAGAATTTTCTTGATATCTCTATTAGGAGCCGAGATCCGGATTTATCCAGATGATTCCATGTGTCGTCACGGCCTGTCGGAGATATTATAAGTAGACCGTGCTTGGATCACAGAGCAGTGAGTGTGTTAATCGACTTTGAACGTGTTGATCGACTGGGATCGCCTTTGGAGTGCGAACGTCTTTGGAATCCCTCTTTGGAGTTTTAGCTAGTAAGCCATTAGACGCCGAGTGGTATTGAAAGTTCTGTTGCTGTTATTAATTAGTGAATTGCTGCCTGTTTGTGTTGCTTATATGTGCAAGTGCTGTTTTCTTGTTACCTGCGCTTCGTGAATAAAATATTTCCGGAAAATTCGTGAATAGAACATCTTTCTCCATTATCAGGCTCTCTGGAGTGTTTTCACCGTATACACACTGGACGAATTCTGTAATAATATATTTAATTTATATGTTTTATTAACAAGGAAAAATGACCAAATGTAAGTTTTTAAGCACAGTGTTCTTAATAAAACCGCAATATGAATTAAGCATTGAAAGGTCGTTTATAAGAAGTGCAATGATTTATACTGCACTATTGTCTGCATAACTTAGCTTCAGTCCTTAATATTTTCTGATAAATGATTTTATGGGCTGACCATTTGACTCATATAAAAGTTCGCAATCTAGCAGGGGGATTCCAAAGTTACGTCGGAAACCTGAAACGCTTAATCAAATGCACAGGAAAAAAACAAAAGTGACACCGAAATATAGTGTGGCAAATGCCTTCTGAAGGAGATAGACGCCATTCTCTAATAAAAGAGAGACAAGCAAAAATCTTTCAACAAAATTTGCTTACATTTCAATTCTCTGCAAATAAGGCATGTAAAATACTTTTAATAAAAATTAATTAAAAGTTTTTATTTTTTCCAACAACTCAGGGACAAGCATAACAACCCTGCTGCATCGGATAACCCACCATCTCAATATTCATGCATATATCAGATCTAACTTGCTGATTGAAGACTTGTCCTGAAAAGTCACCATACAGAAGATGCATATCATTCTGCTCCAGGTGCATGAATCATTGTGGGTTACGCGTGAGAAATCCATGGCTCTATTAACCCTTTGCTGACAGGTAAGGTATATAATGTGCGCCACAGTCCACCGATCTCAAGATTGAGGTGTAGGAAATCCTGTTAAAGAAGAGGATAGCGGCTAAAATTCGGGCACAAATGTGTATATTATCCATCCATTCAAACCACTAATCTTATTACACTATAAAAAATACAGTTTTATGTAATTAAATAAGCACATAGTTTGAAAAATGGGATGGCGTATAAAGTGAGCCAACCTTATCCCAGATAGCACGTAAGTTTGCAGCAAGTTTGATTTTGACTTGATATTCCCATGTCATAGCAAATTTGACTCGTCAAACTTGAAGCGAACTTGTGGCAAGTTCACCGTGACAACTAGCACCACCCTCTCTTTCATTGCAAATCTGCTGCAAGTTCACAGCGCCACCTCCTTTGCAATGCAAATTTGCAAAACAAGCTTGATGCAAAGATAGCACAAAGAGATAATTATCTTTGTCTCTTTAAAAAAAACATCCGATTTTTAATAGCATCTCCTAGACCGTCCTTCTTTTTTATTAATTCAATAAATCAATGATAATTTGTAAAAAAAATAACTTTTTTATAAAAAAAATTTTGAAACATTTTCCATCTTTTTACTAAAAGTTTTTACTTTAAAGAAAACTATATCGCCTTTCTCTTAATGTTGAAATTTTAGCGTTTATAAACAAAATTAAACCGAAAAAACAGTCAATGTTTGTTGAAAAATAAACTTATACATTTTCTCTCATTTTAAAGTAATTACTTTTGAACTCTAATTTCATAATTTATTCTACTAACAGAACATAGCTATTAGCGAAAATCGCTCTCTCTCTCTCTTTCACTTCAAATCATATTCGCAACTCAAAAAATTAGCGAAATCAAGAAAATAGTTTAAAATAAATCGTATGCGAATCGAATCGAACGATGTATTAGAGAAATCTATCTTCTCCTCTCAGAGTTTAACTGGCCGCATGGTTAAAGTGCCCGCTTCCGGAGAGCTAGGTCGTTCGTTCTATCCTGGGTTGTGTTCGTACTCTGTTTTTGCTATAGTTTGCAATGCAATATTGAGGCAAGCTTGCTGCAAGTTCGTCCTATGGTGACTTCGAGGCTTGCGTTAACTTGCTGCAAGCTTGTTTCACACTTGTACACTTGTCGTGACAAATTTGCAGAAAACTTGCAGATTTGCAGTGCAAGTCTGCTGCAAATTTGCTGCAAACTAAAATTGCTATCTGGGATATGAGTGTTCTAAACAGTTCCCAATCCGCACAGGGTTAAAGCAGTCTTGATATATTTCATTATGCTTTCATAATAATTCCCTCTAACATCTTAACAATTGCAGTTCTAAGTTCCTTTGTAATTTTTTTATTCGATTTGCTCTTTCTTGTTGTCGACGTCAGTTTATATCATCCTGTCTAGAAAATGCAACTAACTGTGGAAGAAATTTAGTATCTCTAAGTTAGTTCAGATGAATTAGTCTCTATTTAAAATGGTTTCTAAAATGTCCTACAATTCCACACTCGTTTCAGCTCTTGTGTGAAGAGTAGGAGACAGTCTAGGAGACAGACAGAAGAGTAGGAGCTTTTTTCATTAATTGCTCTTTGTGACAAGCAAGACGCAGCTTTGTTTCGATTTCTCACATTTAACTGTTTCTAGTTCTCGTTTCCCAGACTTAAATATATTTTTCGCACTTTTAACCTTCTGGAAGTATCTAATCGATAAACTAAGTTCTTCTCTGCCAATTAATTAAAACACATAATATTCAATGGCAGAAAACATTTTTGCTTTAACTGGCTCTCACGCTAGTTCATAATACTATATTGGTTCCATTTCAAAAAATTAATTAAATAAGCCCTTATAATGTAGCAACTTCGCATTTTTAAATGAGACAGTAACTCAAAAAGTTTTTTTATCAGATAGGTAACGCGCCATTACGGCGCACTAAATCTACAACAGCGATAGACTTCCAACGCTAGTGTCAAAATGGCTACCGGGCAGCAGAAGGCATGTCTGACACGTCTCCTGTTGCACTAAAGCAAATCAATTGTAACAGTTCAAAGACGTTTTCGGTTAGAGTATCGAAATTGCCACTCTCCAAGTAAAAACCCCATCAAGCGTTGATATGAGCAATTTATGAGAACGGGAACTGTGCTAGATGACTATCGACCTCAGACTCTTGAACGAGTGAGGGAGGCTTTCACTACTTTGTTGATCATATTAACGCTTAATTGAGTTCTTATTTGGAAACTGACAATTTCGATACTCTAACCGAAAACGTCTTTGAACTGTTGCAAATGATATGCTTTCCTGGAACCAGAAACCTGCCATACATGCCTTCTGTTGCACGGTAGCCATTTTGATACATGCTTTGGGAATGTCCCTCTGTAGCAAATTTACGGCGCCTTAATTGAGCGTTGCCGACAAAATCCTTTTGAACTCTCTCTCGTTTAAAAAAAACGAAGTTGCTACATTATAGGTTTTTAATTTCTGAAAATGGGTCTAGTAATTTATTACTACCCTGTATACCGGCTGAAAGTGTTCTATGTGCTGTCTGTCATTCATCAACGCAGTTGTCAGAGATGGCACATACTGTCAGATCATTAACAGTGTAGCAGATACTATAACCGTTGATGAATGACTTCTTTATAGATTTGCAATGAATGTGTCTTGATGACAGACGTGTTAATTCCAAGCTAATGATAAAAGAAACACAAGGTTTTAGCTCAGGTTTCGAATTAATACCCGACTCACTCCTTTTTAAAATAGCAACCTTTGATTTCTTAATCAATTCTTTTCTTACCCTGAAGTATATATGAGGCCTCGGTAGCCTAGTTGTAGGTTAGCCAAGTAGTAGTGGTAGGAAAAGGGTTCCAGGTTCGAAACCTGAGTCCACTGAAGATCCGCTGTGTATGGGGATTGTTGCACAGCAAATCATACGTAGTGACCAAAAGTTCTCCCACTGGTGTGGTGTGGACACTTGGAGAGGGGGTACCAGCTCAGGTGTCATCCTCGTCATCTGACTGCGCTTCAAAATTACGTGGTCCAACCCACAATAGCCTTCGTATTGCTACAGAACGGGACACTAATACAGCTAAACTAACCGATGGATATGTGTACCAAATTTTGTTGGAATGCTTAAATGGTAGCAATGTATCTCACGGATATAAAGTCTACTCTCATTTATTTATATATACACCCGGTTTAATTTCTTTGTCTTATAGCAATAATAATAATTATTATTAATGCGAATATAATTGAGTCTTTTGTAAGAAAAATTCAAATTGCAATGAGTTAAAAGCAGTTAATAGATGAAGAGAGCATGCAAATATATTGGATATTGAGACTAAACTGATGTATAAAGCGACAATGAGGTTTACCATTTTCAAATAAATACAGAGAATATCAGTTTTATGTGTAAATAATACAGTTTAAAGACAAATATAAACATATTACATTTCGTCTCTATGTATCTTTTAAAACTATTCATGAAAACTCTTTACTATTATTTAACTTATAATAACTATTAGTTTACAGATTATTCTATAATAAAAAACTGTACTATTCATGGTCAGAAGCCATAAAATCCATGTTAAAACACGCGCAGCGGTGCCAAGCTTATGACCGCAACAGTGGCCAGAATTTTTCCTTAACTTTTCAATCTACCCTAACAATAATCTCCAGCTCATTAAACTTTATTCCACAAAATGCCAAACTTCAAGCCTTATCAAAACTAGGCCAAATCCCCAAGAAATGATGCCAGGGCTAAAGATAGTTACATATAATATCCTCCCGGTTCCAACGCCTGGTGTGATAGTTTCTTCACAAGGGGGGATTTTTATCCTTTCAAAAAGCTGCACTTAATTATCCACAGTTAATGCACCTCCGTTTGACAAGTTAAGCATTTCTTAAATGATTAATGGTTCTTTCAGTAAAAGCAATTTCGCATCTCTCTGCTTCCCTTAGTCGCAAAGGATGCTTCTAGAAGAAGAAGAAGGAAGCAGCTCAAGTCGATAAAACTCGACGCACCGTGACTGGGGCGGATTTCAACAGAGTTTCATTGGATTTCTTTGGAAGTGAGCAATTTCCTTGAATTCGGTCTGGGTCTTAAATGGGTGAGTTTCATGCGCCTAGCAGTTTTGTTGAGGCTCTGGGGAACTTTATTTTCCACCGTTTTAGGTGATGGTTTGCGTCAGATAAGTCATGGGTAAAATTTTATAAGCCGTGGGAATGTTTTTATAACTGAAGAAAACTCAATTCCATACAGATAAAGAGGAAACTTAGCGTCTCCTGCTATTGCTTTTCAGTATCTATTTTCATATATATCTTTGGAACTGCAAGGAAATGAAATTTTATGGGTAAAAGCTACATACTTGGAAATAAGTGTAATAATAAGGTAGAGAACTTGTTTTTCACATTATGTCCTTTTACAACACAGTTAATATAATCCGTGTTGTATCAAACCTATGCTTGGCGAAATCAACACTATTTAAACCAATCAAAACATTTTGAATGAACAATTCTTATTATGTCAAGAATATCAAAGTTTGTAAATCTTGCTATCTAAAATTCCACCAATGGCCTAGTGGGTTCAGGCGTCGTACGAACGAGTAAGATGCATAAAGATTATGAATTGTTGGTATGCAATTGGTGGATGTATTGGTTATGAATTGATGGTGTATAAACATCATGAATTCCATCATCTGAATAAGCTCTTAACCAACATTATTCCAAAACTAGTAGAATGATGTGCGTTTTAGCAACGATTGTCTGCTGCTATCAAACTTGTTTCCAAATCTTTTCCTCCATGCAAAGCACAAATATGGGCCTGAATCCCCTGAAAGTCCTTCAGGAAGGCAGCCTACTCCCAAATATTGTATTCAAGTCCGAATTCTATACCAAAGGATACCCAAGTGCTATAAGGTCGCTTCGGCCAACCAAATATTACACTAATCTCCTTTATTATGCTTCCTTGACTCATGGTCTTATGTAAAAATTCTAGTCTAAAAGGGTTTAGAAGCATTATTATCTGAAAATGGTGTTGCCGGAAGTTTATCACAATTTTTAGACCATGGTTTGAGACTACCATATTATCAGAAACCGTGTTATAAGAACTAACTTCATTCTCAATCAATATTTCATGTATTACCATAAAGCTTTACTTTACTCAGACTGTTCGTTTATATTTGGGTCAAATACTGCATTCGAAAATTCGACCAAATTCTCCTAACTAGAGCTCTCAAATTTTGCACACATGTATTGCACGTCCTATGAAAATGCAATAGTCGAAATGAATTTTTAATTTGCTGTATTTTATGTTTCGAGGTCACAAAATTAACTTCCTTCGCACAGTTTATTCGCATTTTTTATCTGATCGTTTACGGGTTAGTGTATTCCATTAGAGTTCTTGAAATACTGACCTGCAATTTTGGCACAAGGACACATCCGTTTCTGGCATTAGGTACGCACAGTTGTTTAAGTTTTTGCTGAAAGGTCAGAACTTCCTGGAAGTTATATTAGATTAACGTCCCGTTTTGAAGCAACACGAGGGCTCTTTAGGGATGAACCTCGTAATTTTGAACCGCTATCAGGTGACGAGGACGACGCCTGAGCTGGCACCTCTCTCTCCAGACTTCCGCGCCACACCAACGGGAGGACGTTTGGCCACTACGTATGATTTAGTGTGCAACAGGCCTCATACACGGCGGATCTTCAGGGGAATTAAGTTTCGAACCTGCGACCCTCCGGCCTTCCAAAACCGAGACCTTACCACTAGGCCACCGTGGCCTTCAGAACGTCCTGAAAGAGCAGATATACTAACATCGCTAGCAAATAGTTTCAGCCTATGTAAAGCAAAAATAAATCTAAAAGCCTGTCTTTTTTATTTCGAACGCGAAAAAAAATATGATGACACTCTTAGGGATTTCAAACGTCAATAAAAGTAATATTATTGCTTAAAATTTAAATAAACGAAATTTTTTAACTGAGCTTAAAAATATTTAGTTTTATAGCCATTTTATACTGGCAAAATATAATAACCAGTAAATATTCGTTTTAAAACAAGACCTTTTAACGTTAAAAGTTTAAGCAATTCATTAAGAAGAAGTCATTAATTTTGTTTTAATCATTAACCCCTTAAGTGATTTGTTTTCTCAACTATCTAATTAGATGACGCTGTGATGTATTTCAGCATAGTATGAAGAATCGTGGAGTCTTCTTTATCAAAAATAATATATTTATTGGACGTCTACCACAGCACAAACATGTAAAACAAACACATACACTTACATCACAAACGTTATATCGCTCATTTCTCACATCGAGTTCCATCTTCAATCTCATTATTCTATTTCGTTGCTAGGCAACATTAGCAAAAGACAAATATATTGTTGCCACAGTAATATCACCTTTAGAAAAGAATTATACCAAACGATATTTTTAATTAATTTCTTTTTCTGCCAAACTATATTTTAAAATTAATTTCTTTTATGACCAAACGATTTCTTATCTAATTAATTTCTTTTCTTTAAATATTTTAATAATTCTACAAATATATATTTTTTTATTCGTTACGAATATTACAACGCCTTCTATTTTGGGAAAGCGTTGTTATTTTAATTCAATCGAGTGTCTAAAGTACAGTTGAAATGTTTATGGATGCCTCGTGATTTTTATATTGAATTATTGAACTTCTGTGAAGGACTTTGTTTTAGTTTTAAGTTTAAAATTGCGGTAATTTTATACGGGCAAACAAGTTAAGGGGTTAATAATTTCTGTTTCAATATTTAGTACGTGCTATTTGTAACGAAATGAAGTTATTTTCTCTTGGATATACAAACCATTTCTATTTAAATTTGCTCTAACCATCACTACATTTTATATTTTCCATGAAAAAGAATTTTCTTACCAATAAAGGCCTATTTCGGTAAATCTTATTTTTGGAATTTGTTCTCAAAATTTCGCATAGACAATAAATCTAGATAAATTTGAGCGGAAAAATGAACTTGAATAAATACTAAAAATAACTACCTTTGCCGAAGGGGATAACATTTCTGTAAGGAATGTGAATAGAACGGAATTTATTGAACTTTCGCTTTTGTCCACACAGATATTTCGGTTTTCTTGGGGGAAAATATCATGAAATTTTCGTTAGTAGGTATATTTGTTCTGAATTTTTGTTATACTTTCCCATTTCATGCTAGCTGATAAAATCTATTCACCTCTAAAGAAAGAAACTGAAAAACAAAGCTAAAAATATTTTTAGTTTTCTTTGTGTTTAGAATTCAAATGCTGTAAGAACAAGTTTGTTATACATCATTAAAATTTGCCCTTTCAGAATAACTTAGATGTATTGAAAGACTAAAAATAACTTAGAAGATTTGACAAATAGCAAACGAATATCCTTCTTCAAAATGCTTTATTTAAAAAATTTCCATGCTGCTTTTAAATCTGTAAGCCTCTTTAAATACATAAAGAATTTTTAAAAAAATGTTAATGCGTAGACAAATCAGAGCTTCATCTACAAAATAATTTCAGTGTTTTCTCACTCTCTGTTATCTAAGATCTTTGGAGCTCAGAATACTGAAACGAACGTATTCTTTTTTTCAAAGATAAGAGAAATTAGAAATTCCTTACTCCTCACCTCCACTTCAAAAACCGCACAGACAGCTTGCATTCTTAATGGGTTGATATGTAATGAGGACTCCGCTTAGTTGATGGTTATTAGGGGGTTTATTAATAGGAAATGGGTTCGGCTGAAACGACAGTACTAAGAAAATCTTCCCATCTCCCAAACACATTTAAGTGAGTTACTCTTACCAATAAAGCACTCACCTCAAATGTGGCATCAATCACATTTAACGAAAGGAGGTGGAAATTACGCAAGGAATTCTGGGCTCTTCGGATTCCAGCCGTTTTCTTCTTGTACGTGTGTTTGGGGTCTTTCAGTATTGAAAAATATTTCATTGCTATAAAAACAGAACTCTGCTAGCTATTTGTTCAGCCACGGTTTGGTGGCAAAGTATCTGCTTCGGAACTGGAGGGTTACAAATGGAGATACATATCCCGACTGGTGTGGCATGGAAGTTGGGAAAGGGGATATCTTCTCAGATGTCGATGTCTTCCACGTCTTTTTTATCGGAGTTCGGATTCACGATGTCAGTCCCAGAATAGTTCTTATGTAGTACGAAAAAGCAAGTTAGTCTATACGGAACCATTATAGTTTTATAACGCTATGAATAGCCTTCTACACAAAGCAACTAACTAGTCAGTATTTCTTATGTAAACATATTTTGTAATCGGATATTAAGTTATAATGCAATAATGAATTCTGTCAAGTTGTTGGATGTTTTGAAGAAAGTTAAGCCAAGATAATAAAGATGGCATACGAAACATTTGTTGCTCAGGAAATTCAAATAGATATAGTTCAAATATTGTTATATAAAATGCCAGCCAATCGATTCTCGTGCTACCCTCTCAGACTATCTCTTTATTTGGATTTAAATAAAATTTATATTCTGTCTAGACGGAATCTCAATATATCATAACAGAACGAGTATTTTGTGAATAAATAGAAAGATGTATGTTTTTTTTTCCATTTACACTATTCCAGTCGATATTAATGGAGAAAAGCATACAGTACTAAAATTGTTCGCACTGTTCGTTTCATATTATGCAAATTTATAATAAAACTTTCGCTTTCAATTTAGGCTATTCGTGCGCATAGAACGTCATTTTTTATATTAGGCTATTCTCTCACATAAAATAACATTTCTTACTTGGCTATTCAGGGACATACAATGCCATTCCTATGCTAATCACGGACACAAAATATCATTCTTACTAGATTATTCACGGACAGAAAATGTCACTTCTGACCAGGCTATTGAAGCACATAGAATGTCATCTCTTGCTAGACTATCGATGCGCATAGAATGTCACTTCCTACTAAGCTATCCATGCATGTTGAAAGCCACTTCTTAGTAAACTATTCATTCACATAGAATGTAATTTCTTACTAAATGGCAAAAAAAAATGAAAACCTTTCTAATTTACTTTCTTTACCATATTTACAATAGTTTTCGGGATAGGGTCGATTAGTACCGCATTTCCTCGCTAGGAATGCTACGAGTCGTTTCATTACGCAGCGCATGCTCACTTTTCTGATTGTTGACATCACGTTTATAACTTCATCTTGCATCCGCTCCCTTTACTAATTAAAGGCCTGCGTAATTTATAAGCTTCTACCTTTTATATTCTGTAATTTTGCAATTGCAGAAGAGGAGGACAGTGTTCCAAATCTTTTTTATTTTATTTCCAATTGACTGGACTTTTTCGTATTATATTCGTTAAAATTTATTTTAAGAAGAACCGATGAAGTAAAAGAAGCAATGTTGCTGAAATAAATTGCATCATACAAATTAGGCAGAAAGCACTCGCTGTATGTATTCACTAACCATTTATACAACATTCAGATAATTCTAATCAATAACATAATTTGTTGATGCAGCATTCTAAAATGAGGCACGATGAAGTCCAATAGAGGCGTGAGTTCGTAGATTTCTACAACAATTAAGAAAAAACAAGTAGAACTGAAAAATTTGGCAGAAGAAAGATTTTCATATTTATTAGAAAAAAAGCAATTTAGATTAAACAAATTGATCATTCAAATTAGGCAGAAACACTCGTTGTTCATTAATTATTTATACGAAAATGGATCCAAAAAAAGCTTATAAGGGTAATAAAAAATTATTTTTTAAAATTAGACAGAAAATACAAAAGAGAATTAAGAGGCAAACTTGCCAATCACTTTTCCACATAATCACCAAAGCTATTTTGGCATTTATCTTGGCGCAGGACAACTTGTTTAACACGGCTGGGTAGAAATCACTTCCCTGCCCATTGAGCCAGTGCTCGGCAGCTGTTTTCACATCACTGTCTGAAGAGAATCTTGTTCCAGATAAGTGTTCCTTCAATTTCGAAAAAAAAGAAATAGTCATAATGCCATCGTGAAGCCATCCAACGCAACACCTAGCATGTTGATTGATGGTGTCATCCTTCTGTATGACAATACCCATACTTTACTTTACTTTACACTACGACACACCCCGAACTCCAGAGATAAAAATCTCCGGTTTGCAGTTTGGATGAGTGTGCGTAGAAACTTTATTGAATACACAAAAAGCTTACATACAGTGTTTTAACATCATCGACGAAAAACATGTGATAATTATAAAAACGATCAAAAATGTGTGTTTACAAATGAAAAGAAAGACCTGCGAAACAAAAACAATTTTAAGACTGGTCCCAAAATTTCGCTGCATCTATATACTTGTAGGAGGACTGAAAAGAGTCCTAGGTATTGAACCTCTAGAGGGTCTTAGACCATAAGTCTGAGGTCTTGTCGAAGGAGAGAAATCTGGGTCGGAGTCCAATGAACTGGTTGCGTCCGGTGGCTGTTTTATGAGGTTCTCATTTTCAGTGAGGAAAGATTTGAGTTTAGCTATTTTCATTCTTGATAGTTTATTTGAAAGTACGCTTTTTCACCAAATTTGAGTATTTTTTGCTCTTGGTTTTGTAAAATAATAAGATAACGTCATGTCACAAGAAGTTGCGTAGTGGAGAGGGTCTCCCTTTTCCCCGTATGTGCAGATATCTGAATGATGAAGCCGGAATTTATAGAGATAGCTGGGAAAAGGACCAGTTCGCAAAACTCAATAATTGCTGCAAAAGTGGGAAATATGGAGCCATCTCCCAGATTTGGCACCCAATCTGGATTCCAAACAATTATCTGGAACAAGATTCAGTTCACGCAGCGATGAGAAAACAGCTGCCGAGAATTCGCTCAATGAGCAAGGATGTGATTTCTACAAACCCTGTTAAACAAGTTAGCCCTACGTTCAAATAAATGCCTAAAGAGATTCGGTGATTGTGTGGAAAAGTGATCCGCAAGTATGCCTCTTGATTCCTTTTTGTATTTTCTGTCGATGTTTAATAAATTATTTTTTATTAATCTTGTAAACTTTTTCTATCCATCCTCATATAACATCCAGATAAATCGCATTCATCAAATTATGAATGAAAGCAAAATTATTATAAAAACTATATTTTCATATTTATTAGGAAAAACAACGCGAATGAAATAAACTGCATCATTCAAATTAGATATAAAACACTCACTGTAGTTTTATTCATTAACCATTTATATAAAATCTAGATAATTCGCATTAATAATTATTAAAATTATTAATGAAAGCAAAATGATTACAAAAAACTATATTTTTATATATTCCTTTCTTCTATAATTAAATGTAATTTTAAAAGTATGCTCTCAATTAAATAACATTCTCATTTCAAAGATTTCAAAATGATAATAAATTAATACAACCGCCATTTCAGAACTGATCTAAACAATCAAATAAAATTACAAGCCACATTCTTTAATCGTTTCAATTCAAAAATGCAACCAGTTTTAATTCGAACTGAAAATGCTGCGTGCAATTAATTCAACTTCTCTATTCCAAAATTCTGATCTTAAAGACGCGCGTTCGAAACTTGAATTCTGTTGTATGGTATTCTGAATAACTTTTAAAGAAGAAATTGCATTTAAATAATCGCTGTTTGCAATTAATTAGTTTTAATTAAAGGACCGAGGCAGCTAAAATTAAAGTAGACTTGCGAAGCATTGTAATGTCACTAATTGCCCGAAGTTAAGTGGGACAAAGATAAGCGCCAGAAAGCTTGCTTTGTTTGTCACGACCGTGCCTAAATCAAAGTGGGAAAAAAATGTTACTGCTCATTATGGGTTCAGTTAAGAGGCGCGAATTCTAAGATGCAAAAAGCTCGAGCCGTATTTTGAATAAGTTTTATAAAAGAATGTCGCCATCTAATTTAAATACACGCATTTCTTTGAATAAAATCATGCTTACAAATTGAAATAAAAATTATTACTTACCTAGAAATTTTAATTTGTGCATTTTCAGAACATTTAATTAAAGAAACATTATGTTTCTAATTAAAGAATATGAAAATTATTCTCCCCTAAGTATGAATATTTGTTAATGAAATTAAAAATAAATACTAGATATGTTACAATGAGTTCTAAGGAATTAAATAGTTTCTGTAAGAAATTGTTTTAGATTCAAGTAAGGAAATACAAAATCATTTAATTAAGTTAGATTGAAGTAATATATTCTGAATGTCTTTATTAGAAACAGAAACAAGTGATACGAAGTTCATACCCACACTGTTTAGATGAGAAATGATTATTAAATTGTGTAATAACTAATAAAAGATAGCGAAGAAAGGTAAAGTTCCGGATTTAAGTTAAAACTTATTAGAACTCTTAAATTAAGAAAACTTTGACTTTAATTAAGAATTTTATTTAATTACATAACTAGAAATGGGAAAATTAAAAAATTCATATATATATGTTAGCACCTAAACTGTCCTTTCCCGTTTTTAATGTGTCGTTCAGAAGCAGCTTTTTATTTATTTCTATTTCTTTCTAAAATTTCATGTTTAAAATAGTCTTGAAATTTCCATGTTTGAATTATTTGCTTTCTACAAAAGCTCATTTCTAAGGCTTAAAGTTATTGGATCAAAATAATTGTCCACTTGGAGTGCTAAAGAAAAAGAGTACTTGGACAAAATAGATACAGGGTGTCCGAAAAAATTTATACACATCAGAGTTTCATACTCAACTTAATTTAAACAAACGTAGTGTTAATTTATGGAAATGTTAATTTCATATACATGCTGTCACATGTGTGTATTTTAAAGGGCCATAAGGACTCGAGACACGGGGACAGGAGGTAGTGTTATGCTATGTGTTTGAACTGTTTATTGTTATTGCCCAATCGCTTTACATAAAAACCTATCGATATTATTGCGGACGATCGTGAATTAATATTTGAACGCGAATATTACGTGATATATTATCGTGAATTAATAGTTGAACGTGAATATCACGTGATATATTATCGTGAATTAATATTTGAACGTGAATATTACGTGATATATTATCGTGAATTAATATTTGAACGTGAATATTACGTGATATATTATCGTGAATTAATAGTTGAACGTGAATATTACGTGATATATTATCGTGAATTAATATTTGAACGTGAATATTACGTGATATATTATCGTGAATTAATAGTTGAACGTGAATATTACGTGATATATTATCGTGAATTAATAGTTGAACGTGAATATTACGTGATATATTATCGTGAATTAATATTTGAACGCAATCTCTTTCAGTTGATAATCCGATTCCACTGAAGATCCTCTGTGTATATGGACTTGTTGCACGTTAAATCATACGTAGGGAGCCGAAAGCCTTCTCGCTGGTGCAGTGCGGAAATTTGGAGCAGGGGTGCTAGCTCAGGTGTTGTCCTCGTCATCTGACCGTTGTTCAAATTCACGAGGTCCGTCCGAAAATATCCCCTTGCTTTAAAACGGGGCGTTGAAATTCGTATCGAAATCACCCCGACCTAGCGCGAAGCCGTCCGGTGAATCTGAGAGACAGTCGCTGCAATAGCTCAAGTGCTGAGGACGGAGTTAGTAGCAATCACCAGCCACGACCCGACCTCTCCCGTAGAAGGCACGCACTATCACCATTAGAGGGCCCGCCCAAGCCAATATTGTACCCACCAGGTTAGTGAGACCACGCTTATTTATCCGTCGGCTTCTCATCCACTTAATAGTGGCGCCGGACGTTCATATAACTAAATTAAACTTCACATTCATATTCTCAATGCATTGATTGTAGCTTTATTTGAGCTATATACGGCATGTTTCGTGTATCTTCTCAAAACAAATGAAATCCAATGAATATTGGATTGACGTGTGTGACGTGGTGTGAGTTCAATGATACCTCTTTTCTAAACCATCTGTCAACCAAATTCGATCAAGAAAGGTTTTTAATGTTGATTTAGTAATCCGGAGATGGTCTGCCCTGCTACAAACACCGTTATTCATTTGCAAGAGTGTCTTTCATGTGTCCGCATTCCTGTTGGAAGTTCACGTGAACGTCAGCAGTCACGATGTTCACAAAGAAGAAAAGTAAAATTAATACACATGCTGGTGAATTCCCTTACACAGTTCACATCTGATAAATTCAGATGGTGTTACACTGTTTCTGTTGTTTTTCATTTTAAAAAGTAATTCGTATTCTATATGTACACCGTTAAACAAAATGTTCAATATTTATTTTAATCGAAACCGCTCACAAAAAATAGTCTCATTAGGCTTAACACGTTACAAGTTTTGATTTAGTTTTTTAGATTTTTTTTTGAAACAAAGCATTTGTTGAGTTATGAATTTCTCTTTTAATTTTAACAGCTTTCGTTTTATGATTCTAAATACTTTTCTTTCATTAAGACAGCTTTATTTAAAAAAGGAACAAATAAAGTGCTAGTAATTAGTAATAGGTCTTTTAAATACTCGAAAATTTAAATTATTCATTTTTCATTCAGAAACATAACTTCTTTAAAAATTTAAGTAGACTAAATTTCTAGTGATTCTATTTATTTTATTGAACTTAAAATTTAAAATCATTTTTTGTTTATTTTCAATAAAAAGGCACAGCATTTTTACGTTAAGAAATTTCACAATTGCAAAGCTGATTTAAAATTTCCATGGATGGTAAGTACACATTAGTAAGTACATTTACATCCAAAAATATTTTTTTAAAAATTAATGCAAAATAATAACACAAATATAATATAATATAATATAATATAATATAATATAATATAATGTAATGTAATGTAATGTAATGTAATGTAATATTAATATAATATAATATAATATAATATAATATAATATAATATAATATAATATAATATAATATAATATAATATAATATTTTTTATATCAAATAATCAATTGTTCAATAGATTTTCTAAATGTCTGGAATTTGTTTTTACTTAAATTGTTTTTTACTTAAAAGTTAGAACTATTTAAGTATTTTCTGATTAATCCCTTAATGGTTTAGTAATAACATTCTAGGAATTCTAAATATGTTTTCAAAATCAGGTTTTCATTGAATAAAGATAACGTTTGTTTGTCCTTTTCTTAAAACATAATTTAAGTCCACCTTTCATTTTTACCCATCACTAAAACTAGAAAGTCACAGAAAGTTAAAAATAGAAGACAGGCCTTTGAAACGGAACAGATAAAAATATACCATAGTTATGTTTAAAAATTCAAATGAAATTTTCCAAATGGTTTTACAGTGGATTTAACCAACAGCAATGTCGAAATAAATATGAATAAATTGGTTGTTTCAGAATTATTTATTACTAGCTGCCTTCGGCGACCAGCTGATTCTCCGAGAATATAATTTCAATTGAATCTCTTCTGTACAATTTGATATTCATGGTTCCCTTAACAAGATAATTTTAAATTTCAAAATGTGATAGACATTTAACCTATATTCTTTCAGTAGCCTTGCACCTGTTCTGTTCATTGTCTGCATGACGGTCCCTAATGGAGTCAGGTAACTGACTGTGTAATGTAACATCCAACTGCACATTGTCTGTATCAGCTTCTCTCCCTTATTCATCTCTCAAATTATGCATTTAATTTTAACTTTAAAATGGCGCAGCACATTTTACTTCCAGCAACATTATAGCTGTATGAAAATATGCTGATTAAAACATAGCATTAAACATTAAGATATTACATTATATTTCACTTAAGATATTACCTTATCAATCACTTCTCTGCTTGTCATACGTTGCCAAAAAATATTATCAAATTATATCATCACGGTTGCAATAAATAATCAGATGCATAGTGGCGTCCAAACTATATCACGAGCATGATATACCACTAACGTAATTTACTACACTACTGAAAAACGGAAATTAATTTGAAATATATGATTAATATAATTTGAAATTTCTCGGGAACTATTTATCAGAGCGAGATAAATTTTATATCAATCGATAGAAAATTTTATTTCACTATTTTAGAGCTCTTAAATTTGAAATTGGAACGACAATTACTCTTTTAAATTTAAAATTACTGAAATTTATGTTCTCTAACAATGAAATAATGCTGTTTAACGTCCCGCAGTGCTATGGCGCGAGTTTTATTGTTGGTGATGTCAGAGCGTTACCGAGAGACAGATCTGGGCTATTATATTAGTAATTTTCCAAGAAGATAAGCTTTGGCTATATGAAAAAATATAGTTTTAATATAAAAATTTGTAATTAAATCTCAAACATTTAACTTAATAAATTAATTAAAATCATGAAACTGCAGGTAACTGCAAAATTTGCATTTGCATTTATTAATTTGAATTCTGAAACCTTTATGTTTGCTCTTAATTACTTATTTAATAGTTGCCCAAATTTTGCATCCATATTTAGATATTTAGATTCAAATTTTGAAACAAAACTCTTCTATTGCTTTCATTAGAAATCCCACGTCAATTACTTAAGAACCAAACTAAATCGGACTTTCAAAAATAAGATCATGAACGCTATCAGTAACAATTTATTACTGTGACAAATGCGAAGATTTCTTTTAAGAAAAAGTTAGATGCATGTCTTTATTTCATATTGTTGTTTAAAAGAATATCATGGTGAACACAAAAAATATCAATAATTTGTAACTTGTGTATTCTTGGGTTCATTTCAAGAATATTTACATATATAAACATGCATAAACTATGCCAAAATTTCATTTCGCAATATTTCTACGATTTTTTCACTATTTTAAATCCAACTTGAAATATATTATAAAACATTATAAAATTAAGCCACCATTCAAATACATATTTAAATAATATTTGACTGCCTACAACTATCTCCCAATTTCCAGCACTTAACACAATTGTGCTGGCTACGAGAAATATACTCGCACAGCACCTAGAGAGCTTAACCTCTCTAGTGTAAGTGAGACGTCTGTTAACTAGGCTGGTCATTTCTGGGAGAATTCATCTCGATGCCCAGGAGACAGGCGCAAAAGTAGTCTGGCTGCCATTAATACCAGAACTTGTCACAGGCAGTTATATGCCATAACCGATGTCTCATCTATCACTGTTGGCGCAGGCAATCATATCCCTCGGAAGGATGAAACGGCAGCATTTGCTTTGGGACAGGGAGATGCCATTATTTTCTGCCAAAAGATATCGGGCTTATTGTATTGAACGATAGGTTTTGTGCGGATCCGTAATAGGTTATGATAACACGTTTTCCTGTATTGTGTTGTTTTTTCGTATGGATGTTGCTGCATACTGTTAAGTCACGAAAATATTAGGTTTGTTTCAACTATCAACGCTATTTAATGGAAAGTTTGTATTAAAACATTGTCAGTATTTATTAACAAGAACTATGGAATTTATATGTATTTATAATTGTTTGTGCATTAGTTATTCAAAGTATATATACATTTTTAAGGACACCCTGAATTTATGAGACTGGTTAATTCAAATATTTGAAACATAGATCTTGTATTGACATCATTAAAACGCAAAAATAAATTAATCTAAGACAAAATTCACGAAACCAGATTTTTTAAAAAAGAATAAGAACATTAACCTTTTTTGCAGCAATTAGTGATATTTGGGGGATACTTTTGTTTTGAGAAACGAGATAGCAAGATAAGGTTTAGTTTAGGATGTTGCTGTAACGAATTAATATTCCGTTTTGAAGCAACACATGACCATTTTGTAACGGATCTCGCACTTTTGAGCAGATGGCAATGATGACATCTAAGCTGACATCCAACTCTCCAAATTTCCACGCCACACCAACGGCTGGTTATTTGACACTCGACCAAATTAACGTGTACCTGGCCGGTATACATGGAAGATTTTCTGTGGAATCGTGCCTCGAATTTGTGACCCTCCAGTTCCGAAGCCAAGAATTTTCCACTAGACCCTAGCAAGATAAAATAACTAAAGTAAACTAATAAAATATCACTTTGAATATAAAAAATATAACGAATTTTTAAAAATTACTGTACACCTTAACATCGTTTACTTTCAAGAATTTATATGTAAACTATCACTAAATCTATTCCCAAGGTATAATGCCGATTTTTTTTTGTTTTTTACTATTTTCATTCTATCTTTAAATTTATTCTAAAATATCTGAAAAATAATTCCACAAGCAAGCGCAGTTATAAAAATAAATATTCGACTGCATGAACAAAAATATCTCACAACTTCCAGCACCTAACCCAACTGCGCAGGCAACGAGAAATATTATATTCGCACAGCACCTTGCAACTAGGCTGGTCATTTCTGTGCGAATTCATCTCGATGCCCAGGAGACAGGCGCAAAAGTAGTCTGGCTGCCATTAATACCAGAACTTGTCACTGGCAGTTATATGCCATAACCGATATCTCATCTATCACTGTTGGCGCAGGCAATCGTATCCCTCGGAAAGATGAAACTGCCGAATTTGCTTTGGAACAGTGAGATGCCATTATTTCCAGCCAAAGATATCGAGCTTATTGTATTGAACGATAGGTTTGCTAGGTTGTTTTGATCCGAAGTTTCATCCGTAATAAGTGGTAGATAAAACGTTTTCCTTCCTGTTTTTGTTCATATGGATGTAACTTATTGTAATATCGCAAAAATATTAGGTTTGTTTCGAGTATAAGGTCGAATGTCGGCCGGTATAATGAATTTCTTGAAGAAAATGTGTATCAAAATCTTCCCTCTTTAAAATTGTTTTAATGTTTTATTAGTATACTCGCCGCCTTCGGCGACCAGCTTGTTCGCGGTGAATATTATTTCAATTGAATCTCTTGTGTATAATTTGATATTCAAGGTTCCCTGAACAAAGTAATTTTAAATTCCATATCGTGATAGGCATTTAACTCACGTTCTTTCAGTAGCCTTCCACCTATTCTGTTCGTTGTCTGCATAAACGTCCTTAATGGAGTCCAGTAACTGTTTACCTCGTGTATCATATAATGGTATCATCTTCACTCTCCTACTCCTCTTGAAAATATGCGTTTGATTTTAACTTTAAAATTGCGCGGCACATTTTACTTCCAGCAGTATGCTAGCTGAATGAAAATATGTTGATTAAAACATATCATTAAACATAAAAAATATTACCTTAGCTTTCAACAATGGAAGAGAAGCACGCAAATAAATATTTGTTTAAAACATGAAAACGGTTTAAATTGCGTTGCAACAATGAAAAGTATTATTGTAATTACGCAAAAAAATGTTTTTTTTAAATTTATTAAAATTAGAGAAAAAATCGTACTACAACTTAATTGGTATCATTGAAAAGGTAATTTTTTGCACTTTCAGGTGATGTAAAAATAATTTTGCGCTAAAACATTTTCGAAAGTTAATAAGGATAAACGCCAAGATTTCGTTTAATTTTTAATCAATTAAAATTTTAAAAAGGACTCCGAGGTGTACATTCCCACCCTCCAAAGTATGTTTGAACCAAATTTCGTAGCTCTAGCTGGAACTGTGTACCCTGCAGAGCGCCGACACACAGACAAATGGACGCACAGTCCTTTATTATTAGTAGAGATTAATCTTTAGATTATGGTGCTGTGTTTAGCCTCAAAAATAGTTAGAATTGTATAATTATCGTTAATAACTGTAGAACAAATTTTGAATGAACTGAGAACAGACTGACAATATTTGGATAGAGCTTATTTCTTAAAAGGAATTTAATATGTATTCCTGACCAGAACATCTGCAGAAGAATTTGGGGCGAATTTTCTGGGTGAAACATGTAGGTCTGACGTAAAACATGTTATTGCAATATGATAACCGATTGTTTGTACAGTATTTCAAATGTTATGTTAAAAACGCAAAAATGTGTTTAACTTTTGTATTTAAAACATGCCAACTAAAGAATTATCAATTGTTTGATACTATTAATGATTTTTATATCAGTTATTTTTGTAATAAACTTTTTAAAAAACAGAATGAGAATGGGAAAAATTCTCATCTGTGCCATTTTTATCTTAATTATATAACCGTATTTTTTTCAACGGCACATATTCTCTTTTATGCGTATTAAAAAAAGAATAAATTTTCTATTTTCCCTTTTTTAAAGTAAAATTTAAAGTATTATAACAAATCTATTTTTTAAATTTCATATGTTTATAAATATTTTATTCTTAAAATGCTGCATTATAGTCGAAAAGTGTATGGATATCATTGATTTTCTTTTACAATCCGACAACTTGGCAGAATAATTTCATAATCATAATTTTATATTTCACGACATGACATGCCGTAGATACAGCTGTGTCCCTGAATGAACAACGATTCACTGAACATTTTCCATTCCAATGTCTTGTCCTACTTCAACCATCGCTCCTACAACTGCAATATCATATGTAAATTCTCTAAACAATCACCTTGTAAAACACGAAACCGTAAACTCTGATCTGTGCTCCTGAATTAAAAACGACACATAGAACGTTTGAAGTAATTTCTCCGTCCAACGTTTTGTTCTAATTTACGGATCACTCTAGAAACTGTAAAATCATCTAATGATTAAGACTATAAACTCAGCCTCCTTCTGTGTTTCTGAATGAACAAGGAGACACTGAACATTGTAAGCCTTTTCTCGTTCTAGTGTTTTCTCCTACTTGACCTATCGCTCCTGAAACTGCAAAAGCATTCATAAATTCTTTAAAAAACTCTCTGTAAACTCTGTAAAAAATCAAACTCTAAAGTTTGTTCTGCGTCCCTGAATGAACATCGACACATTGAACATTTGTAAGCCTCTCCTCATTCCAATGTCTTCTTTTACTTAACGTATCGCTCCAGCAACTCCAAAATCATCTGGTGATTAAAATTGTAAACTCTGCTACCAATAAATTTTGGATTAGCGCGTATGAACATTCTTTAGTTCCATCCTTTCTGTGCTAACAGAGCCTTTCTACCCCTATTTTTAAAGTTTTTCTTGGCTTCTGGATCGCCCTATATAGCACAAAAAGTGTACAAGTCATTCGAAAAATCGACTTCCATTTCTATATCAAGCATAGTTATGTGATAAATACTTGGGCGGAATTTATTTTCTAATGTTAAGCTATTAAATGATCGTCAAATACTAATTTAAATACTATTTATCATATTCTTTATTATCACAATTGACAATCAACAACAATAAAATGGAAAAGATAAGTATAAAATCGATTCAACTACTGTTCAAAGTCTTTCAATAAAATTTCTCAGAATATTCTTTAATATATCTCAAAGCAGAAGTTTTTCGAAACTACTTAATGGCCCACACACGTTTATAGGACCAAAGGCCTTCCGCTAAAATGCCTTTGGCAAAGTTTAAAAATTTCTTGTTCCACTAACAACGATGTCTCTCTTTATTGGCAAAGTTCAAGACCAGACCTGAGTAATGGTTTTCGGCGAAAAGCGAATACGTTTGGGAAAAAGAGAAAAACATTTTTTCTGGAGAAAATTTTTATGGCCATTTCCACACAGGGAAAGAATTCCTAAACTGCTCTCTTTCTTGGTAGACAACTTCTATCTTAAAATTGTTTTTTCCTCATAAGATATTTTCGGCAAACAATGTAGATATTTTGGGCAGTAGTTGATGTAGAAAACTTCTAGCGTCAAGGATCACGAAGGTAATATACGAAATGGTAAAATACGTGAAATGTGCTACAAATTTTTTAAGGTCGAAGTGCTAAAATTGGAGTAGGAAGTTTCGTATAGTAATAAATAAAACTACATTTTTATACTGCACTTAAAGAAACTGGAAATGTAAGGTCTTGTCAATATGGAGGCCGATTTACTGTTTGCGATCTTTGATTTCTTTGTTTATTGAACCAACAGTAAAAGTAATACTCAACTTAGAACAACTCGTTTTAAAGCCAAGTGCGTAAAATAAATGTTGGAAGAACTCGTTCTTTCAACATTTATTGAATACAATTGGCCTCAGAATTGCACCAATAAAAGGGTTTAACTACGTTAGATTTAGTTGATTTGTTTGGAAATTTAAAAGGAAAAATAGCCTCGAGAGATTTGTAATTCAGTAAAAAATATTTCTGATGAAGTTTATTGTTTTTTTCTTACGTTATACACATTTATTTTTCTAAACTTGGTAATTTTTCGTTTGAACAAATAAAGAGTTTTCTGTCCACGTTTCTAAAATTATTCTTTTAGAATATACGTTTTATATACAAATGACTCAGCATATAAAACATACGAGAATTTCTGTTTAGTATACATAAAATCTAATTTCCATACTCATACTATCATAAGTAACATATATTTTATTGATGTAATTAACATCTGCTATCAGAACTATTCTGACAAACCCTGTTAAATTATTATTATTACTGAAAAAGTGAACATGCCGTGAATGAGAATGTTCGCATATTTGGTGAAATTATTTGATAACAATTTTATAATGGTTTCTCGGCCAGAATATCTAAGAAATAACAATAATATTTTTAAAAAAAACAAGGTTTATTAGTTTAATATATTTTAAAAAACTAAATTTATTAACAAAAATCAAAAGGACAAGATGAAATTTGTAAAATCATGAAATTGATTAAAATTAATCAAAGAAAATTGAGTTTTATTCTCATTTATGCTATATTTAATTTTTGAAATATGTTTCAGAATTTCTTTTATGATATTCATTGCAGTAAAATTTTCTTACATTATTGTTTTCAGCGTCTCAAAATTAGGAAACTCGTTTTGTCTGCCAGAATTCAGTTAAAATAGAAAATAATATTTTAGCAAGACTAATGGAAGCTTGTTTTTAACTTATTTTTACTATTTTGTACTTTTTAATCTATCGTAATTCCTTATTATAATTATTATTCAATATTAATTTATTTAAATTAAAGTGCTAGAGGGCACCCCTCACAAATAAAAATTTAATTTAAAAAACTGATAAAAATTTTAAAAAATTGATAAGTTTAGAAATCATTAAAATACTGACTGTCATCGAAAACGTACAACTGTGCAAAATTTAAAATTCTAGTGTGCCAAGAAGTGAGTCAAATGTTGATTATAATATCCCACCTGCAGAAATCCATTTAAATAAAAATCTTAAAAATAATGACACAGAAAGTTTCTAGGTTAAACGAATAGCATAAAAAATCGTTTGAAAATGCAACTAAGTTAAAAAATGACAAACGCATTAAAAATGTATGTAAATAAATTACATTATGAAAACTTCTTTTATAAATTATATACTTATTTTAAAAGAATAAAGATTCTAGATCAAAATAATTTTCAATTTTTAACAATATGCCGGAAGTGTAAATCATAACCATTCCATGTTGGCCTAATGCATAAATATTCGAATACACTTCAGTTTTCTTATGCAGAATAAAAGTTTATTTACAGTTATGAAGTTTGTTCGGGGTTTTCCTCTCGTCGTAAGGCGTATTTTTCCAGAATATATTAAACAAGTTGTAAAAGCACTCAAGGGAGCTTTAAAAAAACAGCCCTTAACAGAACAAATATCACCTTCTTAATATCGATGCGAAATCTTGCTCAGTACTCTTACTGCTTAGAATATATTCGAATCTGAATACCGTTCAAAGGGAGTATAAAATATTTATAGCGACCACATTTCACACAGTTACACTGAAAGCAGTTGCCTTTCTGTTAATGAAGAGATATTCCTTTATCATTTCGAACATCTAAAGACTCATAAAAGGCAGCAAATATCCGGGAAATAACAAGAGATGCATAAAAGCGATAGTTTCATAAGGATAGAATGAAGAACCTCAGTATTGCGATACCGTGTAGAAGACGCATCTGAGTTACATCTCCCAGGGACATTATTACTGTCTGGTAGAAGCAGAAGATACGGCCGCCCTAAATGAATATCTGTTTGGCGTGTGTTCTCCCTTAATGCTGATTGAGTTCGTAGATGAGGCTTAAATGCTTCACTCAATCACAGTCATCATCCACAGTAATTGCCTGAAGGACTCCAGTGCCTTCCTTCTGTGAGAGGAGTAGGATTAGGTGCTCCTCTGTTTCATGATCAAAATGGCGAAATAATGAGAAATTGGTCTGTCTCCGTAAGTATGCAAAGATATGCATAATCTTTTCTGTTCGTCAATTTTTGTGTTAGTAACATGAAATGTTCGTCACTAGCCCTCGTGAATAATATTCAATCTAAGTAAAAAATATAAGGATATTTCAAATTTTTAACAATGGTTTAAAAATTCAATTTCATACTAAGCTCTGAATATCGTAAGGAGTTTTAAAGTAAATATTGAAAAACTACAACATTTTTTCAGTAAATTCAATTTTTATTAATTATTTTCATTACTAAACCTATTAATAGAAAGTTTGTTTTTACTTTAATACAGTTATTTATGATATGTGTCATTTCTCTATCATTGTGAGCATCTAAAGATTCATAAAATGCCACAAAGTTCCGGGAAATAAACAAGCGATGCATAAA
>BGPR01002927.1:76805-109824 GCA_013235015.1 Araneus ventricosus
AAGTCCCTTAAATCAGGTCGTAAAAGGCTACGAACATTCAGAAAATAAGCGAGAGTTGCATAAAAGCAAAATTTTAATACTGGCATTTGCTGTCTCGTCATTGGTGAGATGTTAGATTTGTAAGGAGATGTAACTTTATACAGCAGAACTTAGCTGTATAAAGTTACATCTCCCAGGAATCGTATTACCGTTTCGTGGATTCAGAAGAGATGGTCACCCCAAAATTAAAAATGTGTTTGGAGTGTGTTCTCCCTCAATGTTGATTGAAATTTTAGATGAGGCTAAAGTGTTGCATTCAATCACAGTTATCATCCATAGTGATTGCTTAAAGAAACCTATCGCGTTACTTCTGTGTTAGGAGTAAGACTGAGCGTTTTTCTGGTTTCTGAACAAAATGGCTCATTATTTAGATATTCATCTGTCCCTTAAATACACTGTTAGAAACTGCTTAGTAGTTTCTGCTCTGGTGTCATATCGTTACTTGGCTGGTAAAATCTCTTTCAGATTGCGTCAACCGGGCAGGCTGGAGTAAATAATTGTTTAGAATTTCCAATATTGGAGAAAAGAAGAAGTTACAGAAATGCTATTACACATATTTTGGTTCCGAATATTTAAACAAATTTCTGTATTTTAAGACTTTCTAAAGTTTAAACAAATTATCATAATTAACTTTATATTTAGTGATTATTTATTATTATGCGACCTTACTAACTACTAATAGTATTTAAACCTGCTATATCTGAACCGTTTATTCCCTTTATTAAAATTTTTTTATTCATTTCAATAAAAAATGTTCTTAATAAAATTCATGCCTCTTGTAGTTATCTGAACTTGATACCAACGCTATATGAGAATGTAATTCACGACATTTAAAATTTTAAATCTTATTATTTGAGAACATATCATTATTTCCCTCAATTGATACTATCCATCGAGATTCTTGAAGAACCTAAATTTCACAAAGTTTCATCACTTTACCAACAGAATTCAACACTTAATGAGATTTTATCTCGGAATCAAAACAATGGAATTTCGCAATCGTCTTTGTTTAGAGCCATTGTTTTAGTTCCACCTGCATAATAAATTATATCTCTTGAAACTCGCTTTTAAAGGCTTATTTTATATGCAAAAATCATAATCCCTCACTTGCTGCTCATTTCTGTTTTAGACATTTAAAGTTTACTTAACACGAATACTTAAATTTTATGATTCTTCGCATAAAATAAAATTTTAACAATGAATACGCGGACTTTTTTTCGAATTATACAGTTTTCTTCCGACGCAGAGGTATTTTATCGGTATTTATTAAACAAATAGGAACTGTAGTCAAGGCAATTGTATAAAAGGAAAACTTAATGAAACAATGTTACCGTATAAAAAATGAATCTAACTTTGCAAATTTGTTTAATGTATTGGAAAAATTTTCCGAATCTGGGTATCGTTCCTTAGAAACATATATAAAAAAAATTATTGATCACTTCTTTGGATGATATGCTAAAGGCAGTTCCCTTTCTGCTAATGAAGAGGCATTTCTTCATTTTTACGACCATCTAAAGACTCTTAGTATATCATAAAAGGCCACAAACATTCGTGAAATAACCTAGAGATGCATAAAAGCGATATTTCCATAAAGATATCTTGCAGAACCTCAGTAACCGGATGCCAATGTAGCGCAGTTATATCACCTAGGGACCATATTACTGTTCGGTAGAAATGGTTGCCCTAAATGAATATCTGTTTTGCGCGTGTTCTCCGCAAGGATTGATTGAGTTGGTAGATGAGGATAAAGTGCTTCGTTCAATCAGAGTCATCAGCCACCGTGATCGCTTGAAGAACGCCAATACTTTCATTCTGTATGAGAAATAGGACTGAGGATTCCTTTGTTTGTCTATTAAAAGGGAACTCGAATGAGATGCGCGCCCTTTTCCGTAAATTAACAGGGAATAGGATAATATTATCTGTTACGAATATATTGTAATGGTATAATAAAGTTATTTGGTTTTTATCAGTATGAATTGTGCAATTTACATCAATATTTTTAAAAATCTCCTTAAATTTCGAATCGTTATTCCGAAGCATCGTAGTATGATAATGTTTCATGGCATGATGGCTTGAATGCATGAGCTGTTACATTTTGTTATTAATGATTTTTACATCACAGAATTTACAGAAAGAATACCAGCCTTAAAACATTAGCATGTTCATGAAAATAAAGGTTGTTATTTGAAGTTAATGTCCAAATAAAACAATTTTTTTTCTTGCCGTAACAATTTTTTTGCATAGGTAATGTGAGCGGTCTCATAGACCGTTTTTTACTTTTATGCATTTTTATGAAATGTTATGAATGAATTATCCATATTTATACAATTATAATTCATTAAAGTCAATTTTTAAAACCTGAATCATTTAATTTTACGCAGTTTATATCATATAAAAATTACTATTTTCTTCATTTTAAGGAACAAAGCTGATATTTTTACTAAACATCTAGTGGCGTAGCGAGGGTAAGTAGCGCCCGGGTCTTAATATGATTTTCGCCCCCCTACCGTGATCGTCACTGGCTTAGCCTGTGTAAACAGCGCCCGGAGCTTGCTATTTCTTCGCCCGCTCATCGTATTTGACTTGGAAAAGTGACATAAAGTTGCTAACGGTTTGTCGCCATAGTCAGTGGCTTAGCAAGAGTAAATGGCGCAGGGAAAAGAAAATCATTTTTTATTCCACTCTTATCAGTGGCTTAACAAGCGTAAGTGACGCCTGGGGTATGATATTATTTTTACGCCCTTTGACTCCATGACGCCCCCTAAAACTGGCGCCCGGGGCATCTACACCCTCCCCTTGCCCTCTGGTCAAGACGCCACTGCAAACATCCATGAAAAAATATGCCTTGAGTAACTATTGCTGACAATTATACCATAATTATGGAACAATAAATTCAATTATAAGTATTAATATACATTTCTCCACGTGGATGCATCATAAGACGAAATACAGTCAAAACACATTCTTGAGAACACTAAAGACACACTGGTTCTTTGCATTCCATACATTTGTAAGATGGATCTTTCTTACTGGATGGGCATAGACTGTATGCTTTTCTCTTTTCTAATTTTTCATCTCGATTTGAAAAACAGCACGCAGTAGTCTCTGAGACCTCACATAATAGTTAAAGGTTAACAGTTGTAAAAACACGCGACTGAAAGATATGATTAAATAATAATATTCGCTTAAATTCAAATACAGCAATAAAAGAATTGTTACAAATTCTGATTAAAATCAAATTTCATACAATTATTAAAATTAGAGAAAATATTATACGGAAATAAACTTAGTTTCTCTGAAAAGCAATTTTTTAAATTTTAAAATGGTTTTTTTGCGCAAATATGCTCCAAAATTATTGAAAAAGCGTACCTCCTAAAATCTGTACCTCTTACCAGAAAACAAGACATTAAGACTTAAAAAGTTCTAGCTTTGAAGGAGTCATAAAGATACAGAATGCAGCTTTCTTTATGTTAAACAGAATGTTGGATGAATAAAAGTTTTCATTTTATCTTTCAGTGTATTTTATTAACCAGGAACCAAAGATCCTTTCCATATGTATATTCAAGATTTAAATATATTAACAGGTTCTAGTTATATAGGTTTTATAAAATTTTTAACAAGTTATCTGATGAACTTGACATTTTTAATATGTCTCTTGGTGCTGTTAAATCGAAATGTTTACAGCTTTTAAATACATGATGTGTTTTATTTTGCCTTTACAACATTTTAGATTTTTATGCATTTTGATTTTCCGTGTTCTTATGTAATCGACCATTTTTTTAATGTCTTTTATGGGTTTTAATTTTTGTACTCTGTTTTTGGATCCCTGTTTGAATTTATTTTTATCTTAAGTGTTGCAATTTATTTTTATCTCAAGTGTGTATTTACGTTTTAAACTTTTAAACTCCTGGTGTGTTTTTAGAAGACTCGGTACTTGCGTGATTTGACTTTTTAACCCTTGCCTTTTGGAAATGGTCTTTTAATTTTTTAAAAAGACTTTTAGAATCATAGTGTGTTTTAGTGCTTTTGTGATTATGTGTTTTCGTTTTTAATTATTTATACGTTTGCAAAAGTTTTATGATTTTGTGTATTCTCTGTGTTCAACTTTTTGTTTTCTAGTGCATTTTTTTCACTCTTGGTGGCTTTTGTTCTTTGTGTTTATAGCAGTCTGTAAACGGAGTTTTCTCTGTAGTGTGCTTTTCTTTAAATAAATAAATAAATTATTGTTTAAATCTGTAAAAGGCAATGTTAACATTTAAGCTTATTTTTATTTGGTCATTACTAACATTATTTGTAAAAAATTATTAGAACAGGTTATACAGGGTGTTTTAAAAAACTTGGCCAAACTTTACGGCTAGGTCAGGCGTACAATAAGCATCCAAAATCACATAGTAACATAGGTGCGTAAACGCCATCTGGAGACAGCAGTGGCATTTAAAATAATAAAGCGCTGGCGGCCAAAATGCCGATATTTTTCTGAAATCTTAATGGTATTTAACTGGAATTTTTATATTCGTTGCCCTATATATCTATATTTGAAGTTATGAAAGAAACATTACGCTACGTTTCGATTATACAAAGTTAAAAATTATTTACTACAAATACTCATATTTCCTTTACTATTCAACGTATTTACTTCAAATTTTAATAAAATATTTCTCTAATAGAGAAATATTTTGTAGGTTTCATACTATATGGTTTGAAACTCTGCATGTTATAAGAAAAGAATTTCGGATTTTTTAAGAAAACTTTTATATCTCCTCGAATATTCGTGCTATTTTTACGAAAATGTATGTAAATATTGCGCACATCAGACAAAATAATTGATGAAAGTTGCAAACTATTATTAGCTTTCTGTGACGCGGGCGAGCCAAACTCCTTACTCTAATGGGGTTCGGTAGGTCTGGTCGGTCCCCTACATGCCCTCGTGGCCAAATCTTCAAGGCAAATTGTGAATTAAAATCTATTCTTTATATAATCGAAGTTCGAAGAAATATTCGAAAAAAATGTGCACGTTTTAAAAAGTATCCGCAATTTTGGCCAGCGCTGTCTTATTTTAAATGCCATATGCTGCATCCAGATGG
Organism: Araneus ventricosus; assembly: GCA_013235015.1. Lineage (NCBI taxonomy): Eukaryota > Metazoa > Arthropoda > Arachnida > Araneae > Araneidae > Araneus > Araneus ventricosus. The sequence continues at coordinate 81,929 of BGPR01002927.1, forward strand.
TGTTTACGCACCCATATTCCTATGTGATTCTGGATGGTTATCGTGTGCCTGACCTAACCTTAATGTGGTGTAATTATTGAAACACCCTGTAAATATAACCTGAACCTGACATTAATATTATCCTTTAAATTTCCTTCATTTGCAGTCATCATGCAACGTAAATATCATAAGACAGAACCTTCTGTGAAAGGGAAAAGACCAAGTATTCTTTATTACATTGATCGAAACGCATTCATCTGCGTGAAATTAGATATTTATTCGGGCCATTAAATAATGATATCTAAGATTTATGCTGATTTGCAGACATTGAAGCAATTATGTGAAGTAATTGGTTTACTGATCAGGCATTATCGATAAAACATTCTCACGCATTCACGCAGTGATGGAAAGAAAGAATATTGTATACCATACGCTGAAGGTACAGTAAAACTTCTATTAACCATCACTGTCTTGACCAGGACTGTGACAGATAATCGAATAGATGGATAACAGAAATTTCTTAATATATATGTACAGTAACGTGATTTCACTCCTGACTTGGGAGGAAAATGAAAATAAAATCTTTTAAAAGTGAATAATACATACATATTACTTAATTTTACAAAACTATCAATATTTAATGTAAGAGAAGTAATGTACAAAAATCGCGGATAAAATTTTTTAGACGATGACAGTTAACAGAAACTAACGGTTAATTCAAGTTTTACTATACTTCTGAAAACCAGATGTTATTCTTTTTTCTAGGTTTTATTTGCTATTTTTATAACTATCTGAGGCTTTAATATTTATTGTTTAATCATTCCCTTACTATGTTACCATGAATTTAATATTAATTGAATGCATTTCCGTTTGAACGCATTGTTATTACTGGAATTTATTTATATTTGTACTCATTTTCATCACTAGAATTATTCCAACTTTTACGGCAAATTTAAAATTACGGAAATCATTTGAACTTGTTCCTTTATTATTACATTCTCATTATTACTATTTACGTATTATTTTCGCATTCTCAAGCATTATTTTATGAATGAAAATTGATGAGCTAACCTTAATAAATGTTATTCAACTATTATTTATCAATCAAATTTTTTAATCCCAATTAGCTAATGGAAGAAAGTAAAATTTTATCAAACATTCAAATGTTTTCAATTAAACATTATAGTGCTAAATAAAATTAAATAAAAGGTTTCTTCATGATGCTTTTTTCATATTTTTCGCATGTGTCATATAAAAACTAAATATTTAATCCAAAGCATCCGATTCATTTTAAAATATTTTAATTATACAATAAAGAAATTTCAGAAGAACCAGAAAAAGTAAACAATATCAATAACAATATACCTTTTGCGCTCAGCGCAGCAGCATCCAGTTATTGCATTAACAATAATGTCTATAATCAACTAACCAATTAAGACACAGTCAAATAATAAAAATCATGCTTTAATAAAAATTATAACACATTAAGAATAAATATTATAAAACATTATGATTAAATACTTCCGATAAAACGATTGAGATAGGTAAAGGGATGAATCAGTGTTCTGCTTCCTAAGTTTTCCTAATATAATTTTTAAGCACAAACTCACAGATATTTTCTTTCCCGATTGTTACGGTTAATCTATTAAAGACCCTTTATTATAGTAATGATTATATTAATATCTTTTGGGGATTGAGATTGATTTTAGAAGAGAAATTCGGTTAGTTTCTTAAGTAAAATTTATTTGATTGTTTAATTAATTCATTAATTAATAATTAATTAACTAATTTTTATTGTTTGATTGTATCTTAATTGGTTAGTTGATTATAGACATTATTATTAATTCAATGATGCCGCTTCGTTTCGCGCAAAAGGTATACTATTATTGATATTGTTTACTTCTTCTGGTTCTTCTGTAATTTATCTTCTGTATAATTAAAATATCTTTCTTTTGTATTTTATTGGAAGTTGCTGCATTTTTGCACTATTCTGTTTAATGCAAAGTTTAATTTTTAATATCTCTTGTTAAAGTATTTCACTTGTACTTCAATTCATTTTAACACAGACTTTGCATTATACTTATTACCTGCACTTTTCCTTTCAGCCGTTTTGAGAAACTCGTAGTACCTACTCTCAGTGTTTCTCGATGAGCTTACGTCATGAATAGTCCACATTTTGAATGAATGAATCTTTCATTTCAACTCTTATCAATGCTTCCTCTGTACAAATAGCCTCTGAATAAATGCCCTTCCTCTTATAGTTGCTCTAAGCTCGAGTGCACATAGACGACGTTAATTCATCAAAAACTTCCTATAAAACAATTGAGATAGGTAAAGGGATGAATCAGTGTTTTGCTTCCTAAGTTTTCTTAATTTAAGTTTTAAGCACAAAGTTACAGATCTTTACTTTCCTGATTGTTATGGTTAAGCTTTTTAAAGAGCCTTTATTATAGCAATGATTATATTAATATATTTTTGGGATTGAGGTTGATTTTAGAAAATAAATTCATTTAGTTTGTTAAGTAAAATTTATTTGATGGTTTAATTAATTCATTAATTAATAATTAATTAACAGATACAGATACTTCGTTATGGTCTGAGATAAGGAAATAAATCATCGCTTTTGTTTCATTGAAAAATTTGACGAGAATTTACACAAAAGATCTGTTCAGCATTAGGCATTGTCACATTACTATCTCAAAATAATAATTAATTGATAATTTATTTGATTGTTGAAACCACTTTATGTGGTTTCAAGGAGCTGTTTCGGATAACATATATTTTCGCTTAAGCAATGAACTTCTATTAATATTTTGTACCAAATTACCGTATGTAACTCTGAAATGTTTTGAGTGTAAAACGACTTCAAAGTTCTCTTTGTTAGCTACGCTTATGTTCTTTATTAAAGATAAAATTACACTCATACACCTTGATATGTGTTCGCTTCCGGGAATTCTTTTTACCATTTCTGTGATTATTCCCGTGCAGTACAGAACGTGGTTTTTTTGTTTTTGTTTTTTTCTTTGGATTTGCGAATACCGAGGCATTTCCGATAACCGGAGGTTCGGTTAATCCGAGTTCGGTAAACTGAGGTTCTGCTCTATAAAAAAAGCAGCTCTAATCAGAAGCTGGAAAATAGCTTAACGGACATTAAGGTATGTGACTACCCTAAATTCCTCGTTTTACAGAAAATTTTCGAAATTTGTTTTATTTGTTTATTTTGTAGTCCATACATTTAGGTATCTAAAAATGCTTTATTTAATGCTTTATTTTTGTTTCTGCTATAATTACAAATAAAGTTATAGCATAAATAATAACCGGAAGTGACAATTCTGATACCGGAAGTGGCAATTAAAAGAGCCTTAAAAATACAAACAATTAGTTTGAACAACTATATTTAAATTCTCAAGCAATATATTGTCTAAAAACATAGATTTAAGCTTCCATTTCTTATTTTAATTGTTTTATTGGTTTTTGGCGACGCTTTTTTAAAAAAATACAACACAACAGTAATTACAACAATAAAAATTACTTTTTGGAGCTCAAATTGCTGTTTTATAATTTAATTCCATTTATTTTGAACTGTTACCTGTTCTCATGTGTTTTGAAATGTAAATTTATCCATAGATGCTTAAAAATTACATGAAAATTGACAAAAAGCTAATTCAGATATCGAGACGCCACTAACTATCTACTATACAAAATTATTCAGAAAAATCTGAAAAGCTGAAAGAACTCAAAAGTCATTTAAAATCAAGTAAAAGAGGGTTTGACTTGTAAATATGGCGAGTTTTAAGATTCTAAGATGTGTACAAAATTTTTTGTACTCTATGAAAATCTTTAAAAGCGTTTTCTGAGAAATTGGAATTTTCGATATTTTTCTACGCGGCAAACATAATTTTGGAAAATGTTTTTAAGATATTAAAATGAAATTTGGCCAAAATGTTTTATTTGTTTTTAGCTATGTTATGAACTAGAATCTAAGCTCTCTGCCTATATTTATTTATTTTATTGACTTTTTAGTGAAAAAAATCGATGAGTTTTTTAAAAAAATTCGAGTTTGTTCGCAAAGTTTGGAATATCTCCAACACCTTTCGAGGTATTAAAAATATCCTAGTTCATAACACAGATAAGCATGTTAGCTATATACTGTGCAAATATTGATGAAATATATTCAATACAATTTCTTATAGAAGGTTTGGCGTAAGTGCAAATTTTCACTAAAATTTTGCTAAAAATTGCCTATAATTTGAAAGTGAATGAAATTTCCAATGAAACTGCATTGGAATTCTCAGTTTTATAACTCATTTTAATTAAAAACATGAATGTTTCATTAAAAATTTAAAAATTTGAAAAAAAGTGCTCCGAAGGTAGTCACATACCTTAAAAAAGTGTTGAATTTTTTTATAAGTATACTTTTAGAAGTACTTACAAAGGTTTAATAGCGGAAAATTTTTTTAGAGAATTTCATTCAAAAAGTTTACATGCTTTATTCAAAAGTAAAAGTTTGAATTGTTAAGCTTACGTATTCAGTCAATAATATAAGATGCAATTCGTTGAAAATTTTGTAATTATATTTAATTACCATAAACGATCATTTTATTAATAACAGGAAAAAAATGTGTGCCATACCAAGATAAATACTATTCACAAAGAATTCAAAATTTCTTTCTGAAGCAAAGCTTACATCACCATTTGCAGCAGCAGCTTTTAACAGGTTTAGCATCAGTGTAACCCGTAATGAAGATGTTAAAATTATAAAACACTTCTGCAATGAATTAATTTTCAGCCACAAAAAGAATATTTGTTTAAATATTTTCTGATCATTACATTTTTCTCTCTTTCTAACCCATATAATAAAATTAATTTCGATCCGATAGTTACACAAAACTACTGAAAATCTCAAGTAATAAATTTAAATGTATTAGACGCCCCACTAAAGTCCAACATTTTCCATTTTATTGGTTATTATGAATGATGGCGTCTGCTGTACATCTGTATTAAAGCTACTTCTGATTTTTGAAGAGATTATTTCATTTATTAAATGAAGGTCGTTTATTAATCTCATTACACATTCTGATATTGAAGACACATATTGGAAAAGTGCCGAGTTGTGTCAGAAGGAATCTAATCAATAAAAACATATTTTGTCTTTAAAACAAGGGAATCCCATGGAATATTTAATGATATGCCATCGTATGTGGCCCCATTTCAAGTAATTTCATGACATAAATGAGTCGAATCAAATTATATATGAGGACTTTCATTGTAAAAATGTGTTTTTAATGATTATAGCATTTTTATTTCATTATTTACTTTATTAATATGATGACAAAATAAAGGCATTATTTCACACTACTGAATATTCGAAATTTCAAATGAAATCAAAAATCGGGAGCGTGATATTTTATAATTGCCAAAGTTTTTTACAAAAATTTATTAAATAATTAAGTAAAATAAATAAATTTTCTATGATCGGAGTGGCAACGCGCATATAAATAAACGGATTACCTAGAAATGTAAATGCTTTCATTGGAAGTGTATATATATATATATATATAGTTATATATTTTATAATACATTATAACCTAATAATACTCATACAATGAAAAACAGAAAGATAATAAGATTAAAAACTATTACTATGAAAAAGACAACCCAGATATGGAATTCCAACAATCTAATGCCAATCGACTTTAGGAATCGATTATGTCACATTATTTCGAAATTTACAGGCGCCAACCTTCTGTGAGGGCCAATTGTTGGAAAAAATCATCAATTATAGGAGTAAATCTCCAAAATATTTAAAGAAAATAACGAGAAAAATAACTAAATGCTTACTAATTCAAAGCCATAGCAATAAATGCCAAAAGCTAAGTACGAAATACAGTTCCGCATTTATAGTGAAAATATTATAACTAAAATATGGTATATATTAAATACTAAAACACCATTAATAAATTAAACTATAAATTTATTTTTTAAAACATTATATAAACATTATATATATATCCCAATGTATGGTATAAGAAACCTGTCCTGTTCAGTTCAAATTTCAGCTTTGGTCGTTATCCCATGAATGCACAAAAACATATGCATTATATCAACACTGAGTGTACATTTGCCTGAAAATTCAAAAATGGGACATTCTAATTTGCTTCATTTTCTTGATATATTCATTGGAAGAAAGAGTAATTCTAAATCAATTTGAAAGCACTTTGAGAATTAAATAAATTATTGCTCATGCATAATTTATTTATAACTACGGTAAGAAATAAATGTAGAAGATCGTAATAAATAATAAAAACTGAAGTTCCATTTTCTTATATTTCACAAAGAGCAACAAGTATAATTAGATTTTCATTCTTTCTGAACACAAACTCAAGAATAATGGTGGGTAATATTAATCGGTCTCCTTAAACAGACACTCTTTCTAAATAAACGTGCACAAAGGAAATATATAAATCGCTTGCACTCACGAAGTTAACTTAAAGATATAATCAATAAAAAACTTCGTCAGCAGTTGGACGGAAAATTTCAAAATATTTATAAATTATTTGCAATGGCGTGCAAGCTTACATAATATAACTAAATTAATAGATAATTACTGAAATCGTTTACAAAAGGATCAGGTCCAAACACGTGAAATAGTAGTGGCTAGCTAAACCAAGTATTTACATAATGTGATCATTTGCGCTTGCTGAATTTTACTAACATAAAAATTTATTCATCACGTTAGGAATTTCATCTCTATGTAATAATATCTATATTTCATCTATACATATATCTATATATAATAAAGGTAATTAATAATAAAATAATAATTCATTTCTCTAGAGATAATTCAAAACCATTATCAATTCAATAAATTTATTTAATGGAATATAAAATTTTGTAACGTTAATATATTTATTATAAGCGGCAATCACTTTAACTCATGTTAGTTATTTTCATTCAGAGTTTTTTGCATGATTTATAAGTTAAAATACGATATTGCTATGAAAAATTGTTTTATATACCATCTAAGGAAAATAAACATTATTTAAAAGTTCTTATGGTAAATAGTATGCTATTGTTTATATTTCCCAGCAAATTTCTTATAACATAGAATAACTTATCATAGATATGATATAAATATTTTTTTCTTCATTTGCTTTTAATTTATAAAAATTGTTGCTTTCAAACTGATAATTTTTAATAGATTTAGTTCTTAGCAAAAATATATAAATGTAGTTAAATTTACATTAAAAGCATATGAACTCGTATTTTGGAAAACAAATTCTTTATATTACTTTTGCTCAAATAAAAATATATAATAGCATAGTTTCATCATCATTCACTTGTTGGATAAAAAATAACATATTTTGAAATAAATTAAATGAATAAACAGAATTATTGTTCTGCAGTATTTTAATGTTTATTCTCTTATAATAAGGATAAAGGAAATTTTGTGATCATCAAAGTTCCTCAATAACTGTAATATTACGGTTTAATTGTCGTAATTATTTATTTTAAAAGATTAAGCGATGAGCCACAAATATAGATAAATACTTCATATGGTATTATGCGAAAACAATCTAGTTTCTCAGTAATGTTTCTAATTATTTGTCGAATTCTGCGAGAGGGAGATACTGAAAACTAATCGTGTTAAATATAAAACAAAAAGGTACTCCTTTGTTAGTACTTTTTTTAATTAGCTTACAAAGCGCAAATGTTTTATATCTAATTATTCAATTTATCTTCCCTTAAATGAGAAATTTGGGATAAGTGGTTATACAAAAAAATGAGGAATTAAAGCACGTTTATTATTTTTTTCCATTGAATAATAAATAATACTGTTATTTTGATTCAATTTTATATGCATGGTCCTTTTATTTCACGTTGAGCTTTCTTATGACCATTAATATTTCATATCTGTATATCACTGCTCTTAAAATATTTATAAAAGGTAGTTATTCTGAGGAAAATAAGATATTATCCTAGTATCTGTTGTGAAAGTTTTGGCGAAAACGTTGGTTTCTGTTTCAATAAGCGAACATGAAACAAAGTAAACAATCTTGCTTAAAGAAAATATACATTTCTTTCTAAGACAACTATTTGTGACAATGGAGAAATGAATTAAAATATAGAAATATAAATAAAGAAATAGCGTCTCGATTAAAATTAATGACTTTGCAATACAGAACAAAGGCTATTTATTATTTTATGTGAGGAAACCTAGTGTTTGACCATGCAGATTAAGCTACTGAAAAATTTGTAAATTTTATATTAAAATGTAGAAAACATACTGTTATTTTATTCAAATTAATAAAGAAATATTTATGAATACTACGTCAAGACATCTTCAAATATAGTACTTTCTAGAAACTCCAAATAAATATACTCCTCAAAAGAAACAGCATAATAACAAAAATATTTCTTTTCAGTGAACAATGCATATATATTGAATTTTCTCAGAGGGCGTTTACTCCGCTCCGTGTCATCCTGAAGCCATGCAAAATGAAACGAACATGCTAAGCTTAGTAAAAACAGCCTTTGATTCATAACTTAGCATTTCAGTCCATGTTAGTTCATATGTGAAAATCATGTATTCGAATTGCCGTGTTTTAAGAAGGATTACTGTTCTTATTATCAAACAGACAAGCGAAATAAATCCAAGAATATTCTGAAACCTAATACTGTATTACAGACATTTAAAAAACAAATTAAATTTTTACATCGTAGAAAATGCACGTTTAATCTATTGTATCCCATCCCAATTATGCTCTTTTATATCCAAATTTGTAATTATTTAAAATATTGCTTAGAGAGAAATATTTAAACGTATATGAGCATAATATAAACTCGATATAACGCACAATATTCACATGGATACATACTCTTACTTGATAGGTAGTTTATCAGAAACACAAAGAGGATATAAACTTCAGCTCACTGTACAGATATATAGAATTTATAAAGTAAGTTCAGTATTTCTTACAAAGTTAATCACACTTAGTTTCATGTCATTTAATTAATCATTATATAAATATGAAAAGTCATTTCTTCTTCTTTTTGAGCAAAGCATTTTATTAATATATAAGATATATTTTTAATATTGAAAAATAAACTAGTTTCAATAAAATTAATTCGGGGGACATTACGAAGTTTAACTGACATTTCTAGCCAAGGTGTGTTCATATTTTCACAAACAAAAATTTTACGCATGAAGAAAATATAACATGCTTTAATTAATTTGGCCACAATTTACATTAACATTTTCATAGAGTGTACAACGAATCCTTCTTTGCCATATACAAAAATTAAGCTGAAAAAAATTATTTACATTCCATAGCTCATTGCATTATGATATGCCAAAGAGAGAAAGTCATTTCATAATTTTCTGAAGGTTTCAACTTGGTTTAAAAACTAACAAAAAATAAATTGAAAAAACTTAATAAATTGCACAAAACGCCATACCAATTTTGAACTATCTCTCAGCAACAAGACTAAATAAGAAATTGATAGTATGTAATCTGATGTAGAATTTTTTTAATATCCATGTTACAATTTTTTAATATTTTCTTCATTAAGTGCACTCATCAATAGGAATAAAATATTTTATTTAAAATTTTATGAATTTAAACAATTAATTAAAGTAAACAAATACTTTTTAAAGCAAATTTCTTGTATTTCGTTCATGAAATGTTTCCGTAGGTTACTTTGCTTAATGAAATATATAATAAAGTTTTCGAATAAAAATAAATGCATGGAACTGCGGAGAATCAGGTAGATAAATATTGATAGCAAGTAATTTTATTATGAAAACTCATTGTTATATATTCATATTAATTTAATTTTTTATTTCATAAATCTTTTTCATAAAGTTTTTGATAAAAGATAAATAAATAAAGAAAGAAATGGTGCACTTATTAAACAAAATAACTTTCAGATCATCGCATTTAAATGTTTACTGAGAAATTCATATTTAGCAGAATCCTTAGGTAATGAAATCTATATTACTAGATATATGCAAATAAATATGAGAAATTCACATTTTCTCCTATTTTATTTTAGATTTGAAATTCGTGTTTTAAAATCTCTACTTTTTCTTGGTAATTCCTACAATATCCTTTTTCTTTTTGTAGAAATTTATGGCTTTGCAAGTATATCCCAATTTATTTATTTTAGTACTGATCCAGAGCTAAAACTCGAATAGTTAGCTTTATGATTGAGTTCAATTAAAGGCCAAATATTTTTAACACGCCTTTTTATTATTTTAATTTTCGAAACTTTTTCAACGTTAAAATTTGTAAGTGAATAAAAGCAGTTTCATAATTAATTCCGACTTTGTAAGTGAAATAATACTTCTCAGAGCATATGCTTTATCAGTTCACTTCAAAACTGTAAGATTATTGGCTATTGTCTTCAACTTTAACAACCATTATGAAAAGTATCATATTCGACATAAAGATCCATTTTCAAGTTCATTGCATGTAAGGACATACTAGTTCAACTGTAGTAATGATATCTTCAGACTGGAAATATTTCTTTCGTTACAGTAATGAATTTGTTGGTTAGTTGTGTAGGTTCTATCTTCATAAAATATCACTACTACTTGTGCGAAATTCTTCAATCTTTTTAAACTAATTAAGAAGGGAATACTTCACGAAGTTCCATCTTCAAACTTATTGCATGGAGGCGCAATTTCATTTAATTGTATGCTACCTTCAAGAACTAGAAAATATTTTATTGTCTGTTATTGTTATGACACATTTTTCCATGAGACTTCTGCCATCATAAACACTAGATTGTTCATCAACATATGATGAATTAATCAAATCTTGCAAATATTACGTAAAAATAAATGAATTACTCATTTCATTTGCAATGATAAGAGAAAACAATGAATAAGTATTTGATATATTCTAGCTTTTTCCTGTTTTACTTAAACAATAGACTTCTAAAACCGTTTTATCTAAAATGTAAATAAAATGAAAAATATCATTTCTTATGTTTAAAGAGAATTGAAATTAATCAATATCTGGAATTTCATAATCTTATATAAATACACCTAAATATAAAATATAAAGTTCCTTTTACTTCCCTTTTGCAGTCGCAATTCAATAAAATGTTTAATCACAAAATGCGTCTGGCAAATTAGCAGTTTCACATAAGTAAGTTAAATAATTTTCATACTTAGCAGAAATGTTTAATTTCATAAAATCTAACAAATCAATGAGACTTAATTCTTGCTAAAAATAAATAGAAACTATTCCATTCATGCTCATTAATTAACATGAAGTCATACAACTACGGCATAAAATAATCTAGAGTTTTACCAAGAGATTATGCTTTTGATTTTGTTGAAATCGTCATGTAAATTTGTTGAGAATTGTAAGGCTTTTATAATTTTAATGGATTATTATGTTACGAAGTCGTAAAAGGAATTTTTAGATAAACATGTTGGTTTTGAAACGGGAAGAAATGAATGACTCAATTCAATCATTTTCGGAATAATTTCAACATAAAATATTTTTATTAAGCTAACTTATTATTGCAATAAAGGAATTCAAGGAATTCTATTACAGACAAATATGAAGAATAATTCCACATTTTTATAGGATATTCTTTGTGGTATATTCCGTTCTGTAAACAAAAAAAATAATACTAATTTCTTACATTTTAACAATTTCAAGATTAAGATAATTTTATATTGGCAAGTTCGTACATTAGCATCCCAGGTAGCACAAAATACTTGACATTGTTTTGATATTGCAAATATTGAGCAATATAGTAAAACTGATGTACAATAACTCCGTGAATCCTGTATTTGTATTTTATTTAATCCTGAATTTGTTCAAATTAAGGATTAAAATACTTTTATAACGACAAGTTCGTATAGAAATATCCCAAGTAGCACAAAATACTCGACAATATTTTTTGATATTGCGACATTGAGCAATATCATAAAAACCTGCAATAACTTTTTGCTACTAAGGATTATAATCGATAGTTCCTAGAAAGATAAATCAAAAGAAAAATTTGATACAGGATACTCCATTGCGATATATTTTGTTTTATAAACAAAAGGAAAACCGCCTTTTCCTGTACCTTGAATAAATTCAGATATAAAATACTTCCCTTATGTGAATTTCTTGAGAAAATATTGAATTCGAAGACAAATCAAAGGAAAAATTCCGCTTAATATGATATAAAATTCTCCAATATCTATTTTTCTAAGCAAAGAAAACCTTTATTTATCCCAAACGCACATGCAGCATATTTCAAAACACTACCTCACTTCCCAAGAACCGGTACAAAAAAATGATAAAAAAAAAATATCCCACCAAAGTTTAATCCCGAATTGAAACTGAGCGAGTATGAAGTCCCCAACACTGGTCGATACCCATGCTTCCCCTCTTTGATCCGTCCGCATCCCTTAGCATCTTTTCTCTAAACTCTCATGCAAGGATAAAAGCAGGATTCTTACCTTGGACTAGGCTCTCTCAACGATTTTTTTATAAATGTAATTCCAACACAAATTCCACGGGAGGGCAAAAAAATGAGGTCACAATAGCACAATCCCAAGTGCACTCCAAAATCGCGCGTAGATAAGATAAAACTGAACGATCGTATCCGCAAACAATCGGTCGTGTTTTAAGGGGCAGAAACCGATATTTGAACTACAGTTCGCTGGTTGTAGTAATGCTAGCCGCCATGGGATACGAGCGGCGCTGCGACTGCTGTGGAGAAGATGCTGGAGAGCGAGTAAGCACGTGGCGGTGGATCGTGGCGCCATCTATATAATATCGGAGGAACTGATTATGGTTCAGACGTTCTGTTAGGGGTTTGTGTAACTGTGTTCACAGCGGGTATTTCAAATAAGCGGCTTTATCTTGAGCCTTTAGTGACATTCGACAGTTTTAGACTTTTAAGCTGTCACCTTACTGTAATGTATGCAAATCCTATGAGCGAAGTATGTACTTACCACGACTAAGCTCTGCTCTTATAAAATTTTTAAGTGCGTTCTGGTAAACATGACTTGTTGCATAAGTAGGATTGGGGGAAAAAAAGCCTAACAATGTTATTTGCCCTCTTACTTTCAGAGTTTCCTTATAACTTTTTTTCCTTTTTAATTGTTAAAGAGAAAATTAAAGCTATAAAATTCCTTGAGTTGAAGCAAAGTTGAAATTAAGTATAGCTTGCATTTATCAGTTGTTTTAATATCTATTTTTAAAATTTATTTGTCATAAAATGGAGCTTTTGATATTTCAAAAAATGAACTAAACAGAGCGATGGTGTGGGAGTAATATTTCCCTCTCAAATGTTTCAATCTCTAATCGTTTTCCAAATTTTACTCCAGTCTGTTCATTAAAGTATCATTTTTAACTCTACGCAAGCAGGATTGAGGGAGACAAGAGAAAAGTTATGCGATCCTTATCATTTTTTTTTTCATATTTTTTTCAAAATCGGATAAACTAAATTTAAATTCCATACTGTGGATAAAGAGAGTCAAAAAAAATTTGTTTCTCCAAGATATGAAGTTTGCAGTAGGAATTTGAGAAATTAAGTGATAAATAAGATTACGGGTGAATTATATCACAACATAATCTTTTAAGACTGAGACTTTTTGAAGTGATTGGAAGAAAAGATTTGTGGCTCCTTTCGACAGCCGATTATGCGCTAATTAGGAATAATGTTTGCCATTAGAGTAGCATAATATGACAAGGGAATAAAACTATCTACTGGAATATTAGAAGTCAGACAGATTAATTCCATGTGAGATAAAAATGGTACCACCAGCAGGTAGGTGTTGAAACATCTGCATAAGCTTGTAGGCAAAGGCCGAAATTCGACTGGAATACCATCTATATCATCCGTAAGGAAAAGTAATTGAAAAAGATAAGTATTGAAAGAAAGAATTAATACAGTAGACTCCGCTAATGTGATCACGGTTAATGTTATCATTCGCTTTATATTATCATAAACCTCTGGCCCCGAACCAACGCATTCAAATGTACACAAAATTTTCGTTTAGTGTGATCACTACATCCATTAATGTTATCAGTTTCGAAGTAGAGAATTGACCGATTCCTCATTTTCAACCAGAATTAACGATTGACGTTCATAGAATTTCTCGCTCCATTTGTAAGGAAACATTTTGGGGCCACTTTCCCTCACACATCCGAAGAATTTCGGGGGTTTATTTTTCATGACCTCGCTTTGAAGGTCGTCCATTTATCTGGCAGGGACGTGACAGTCGGTAATTGTCATTGAACCTCGTGAAGGTATGCAAAAGGAAGAGTATGAAGAGCGGATGTCCATTGACGGGGACAATCCAGTAGCTGCCACACTAACAGACTTGGAAATTTGCCAAGCTGTTTGAGAGTAAGACCAAGCAATAAAAGCTCATGATTCCGATGGGGACGAATGTATAGAAGAAACCCCTCCAACGAACGCCGAAATGAGGCAAGCCCTTGATATTTTGAAACGCGGCGTACAGCATCGTTCAAAAAATTTTAAAAACAGTACGAGTAAGAACAATATATAACTGAACGGTTAAAGAATAATTGTCGTCAAGCGGAAATTAATTAATTTTTTTAATTGTTATTTTTGAAATAAATTATAGATAGCCCTGAGGTAAGTTTTTTCCCGTTTTGTGTCTTCTCCCTTGTCGTAATAAAACATAGTTGCTTTTATCCAATTCGGTTATTGTTATCAATCGGTTAATGTTATCAAAATTCTTATGTCCCGAAATGATCACACTGAGAGGAGTCTACTGTAGATATTAGGAAATGAGCAATTCAGATACAGAGAAGTTTTAAGATTAAATGTTTCTTCACAATCGATTCTGCTACTTCAGTTTCATTTTGCATTATCCTTAACACTAGGATTACGGACGCTACTTGTATTTATTTATAACCCACACCGACCCAGTCACCCATAGGGTATGGAGAGTTTTATCGGCCGGCGGGGAAGAGTACAATGAAAAAGTGATACTATGTATAAACATTCAAAAATTCAAAACAAATACAGAATAAATATAAAATGCTCAAAATTAATAATATATGTAATACATTAAATAGACATATTCCCATACAATCTGAAATACAGTAGCAACATTTAGGACTATTCATGTGGGGGAACCACAACCCCCTCCCCCCAAAAAAACTCAAAGTGTAACTAAGCTAATATACAAAAGTCAATTTAAAAAATAAATAATAAAGACAATATATACTTAAAAAGAATTTTTTCCCGATAGGAAATGCCCCCTAAAAATGTCTCAATCGCCATAGTAGAAGAAAAAAACCCATCATTACGACCCATCAGTCATTATTTGAACAATACATCCAAATTTAAAACAAAATCTAAAGAATTGAAAATATTATAGATACCATGAACAAAAAATTAAGTTTAAACATTTATATGTCAATATGTAAAAAAAAAACTCTGTTGTTATTAAAAGTATTGAAAAGGGCAATCCAAGTATATGGAGTTTTCAATAATTAATATAGCAGCTTGGCTGTGGACAAGCTTTAGCCAGGTTAAATTAATTTTGCTGACAACCGTCCATCCGTTTCTTCTATAAGAACGCAATGAAATAAAATTAAATACAGACGACCGACATTAACAGTCGAAAAATTACACGAAGACTAGGAAAAAAGTTCCCTTTTCTTAAAAAGTTTTCAAATAATGTCTAACTCCTCGATCCGAAAAGTTAATTGTTGCTCAACTATTTTGATAACCACCTTCCTACAGAATAAAATCTGCATTAGCTAACAATATTTGGCCAATTTTTTTGGCCAGTTCACCAGAAATCTGAACCATTATTTGCATTTATTAAATAAAATACTTCACTGCTTCTACTTCTACACTGTAGCGACACATTGGAGCTAATTGACAAGTAAATTCCTTAACTTATTTTATAACGGAAGGAATGAACACAGATAGAACCAGTTTTTTTAAAGAATATATTTACTTTCCTAATTGACAGGTAGAGTAAGGTAAGTATATTCTTTAAAAACTGGTTCTATGTGTGTTCATTCCTTCCGTAATAAAATATGTTCCTGAATTTTTTGAACGCATTAATAGATTTGAGCATATATTCGTTTCACTAAATCAATAAAAGTCAGAATAAAATGGAAAAATAACAATAACGTTCTTATATATAATTTTGCTGATGGAATTCCGAAATCTATGAAATTGAGTGGATTCGTAAACTTTGTGTTAATGACTACAAGAAAAGTATATATTTTGTAATAAGCTGACCAATATTTATATCTAATATACTCCTTAAAAATTTTGTTCACAAAAATCAGAGAAATATTAAGGTATCAAAGTTGTTTAGATCAAATCGTGGAAAACGGGAATAGCAGATGTTGGTCTTCCCAGAATAATTTAAACTTTATGACAGCTTTCTTAAAAATTTATATCTTCAAAGTTATCTAAGTGGAAATGATAGAGCAACAGTTAATCTCTTGAATGGTTTTAATTGCTAATTATTTAAGAATTTCCTTTTTGTCCCAAAATATTTCAGAAAAAAATGTTTCTGAAGTTTCTGCATTACTGGAAAGAAACATTTATTGCTAGTAGATTATTTTGAACATTTTAACACCATCATGCAAAAATTAACGAGAAAAAACTGTTAAAGAAGATCATTTTAAGAAGCATGACAGTTAAACATTATTTTCTTTAATATTAGTTACTTCAAATTTGACATAAGCTCTTAACTCTTAAGAGTCGTTCAGCACACATGAACTTCTATGCATTGGAAAATTCCTGGCTCTGTAGAACACTAATACATTTCAGAAGAGGGTTGCGGTTACAGAAAATGTGTGAGGCAATCTTTATAAAGCAGTGTGATTTATTTTTTTTAACCTTCGAATGGGCGCGCCCTATCTACCAACATGAAAGGTCACGTGTATTTCATAGATACGCTATTGTAAAATATCAGTTTTTTAGTGGGTAATTATTAAAATTAGGCTATAATTGGGTAAGGGTTAATAAGTATAATTATTTCAAACAATTTGTATTTAAAAAGGAATGGAAACAATGTAAACATAAAACACAAAAACAATATAAAATGACTAACGAATTAGCTGAGTGACGTGAAATCAAAATAAATGAAAATGGCAATTATTCAACTGAAATATTTACATTTGTAGTCTAAAACTGTAGAGATAATATGGCAGTAAAAAAAACCAATTGAAATTTAGATATAAAAAGAAAGAAGTCAGTTTCATAGTTATTTCATTGTAACGGTTGCACGTATATCTAAAATACAAAGAACAGATTCGCAGAGTCCTATTAACGCCTCGAATTTCAAACGATGACTAATAGTTCGTCAAAAGGAACTGAAAGAATATCCAATGGCACCATTTCGTAGCGCTCTCTGGTGAAAAGATATAAAACGAAATTCTTTTCTAGTATATCTCTCACATACGCGCGCCCGCCGGAAAGTTAATGCACATGTTTGCTGCACTTTGTACAACTTTCTCCTTGCACTGTAACAGCTTTTTCACTCTAATAACTTCGAAAACTGGAAGCCCATTTTGACATGGTTGCGACTCATCTACAGCCAGTGGTGTAGGGAGAGTAAATGGAACTGGCGGCCTATGATTTTTTTTACTCCCACTCGCTATCTGCGGTTTAGCAAATGCAAACGTCGCCTTTGGCCTGGTTTTATTTTTCCGTCCTTTTATCAGAATTGGCTCTATTTTTTCATCCTTTTGTCAGAATTGGCTTTGATGACAAAAACGGACTAAGGTTTTGTCTCCAATACTCCCCTTAAGATTGGAAACCGAGGCATCCATATTCGTCTCCCTCCTGTAAGCGTATTTAATATTATGCCTGACAAAAGCATGACTGCAACATATGTATTGTATAACAGTGCATGACATCAGATAAGTGGCAACAGTAAGATGTGTACTACTTTGAATTTGATTTTTAGAAATAGTCTAGAGAGAGAGACGATTACGAGTACGGTACGATTGATCGAAGTTACGTTGTATGCAGTTACGAAGTGAAATGGTTGTGCTTAATAAATGTTGTTTTGTTTTAAAAGAAGTCTTAAGAATATCAATCGAGAAGCCAACAGAAATCAGAAGTGGGATTAATTAGAAACCTGTGAATGAAAATCTCATCGACAGTTAAGTAAGGCGGAAGGAGTTTAAATCTCAAAGTACGTTACGAAATTTGTTTTTTTTGTCGTTATTTGTAAATAAAAGTGTAGTAAAGTGCGAAAATGTCTATCTTCGCTGGAGCAAGGAAGTGCGATTTGAAGATATTGGCTGAAGAACTTGGAGAAACGGTCAATGACAGCCATAAATTGAAGGATTTGAAAAGGATTATTTTGGCGAGCAAAGAGTACGATGAAGAAAGCGCCAAGGAATGGATGAATTCGATCAATGAAAGGAAGGAAAGAGAAGAAATTGCTGATCAGAAAAAGCAAGAAGAAATTTCTGAACGAAGACGCCAAGACGAAATCCAAATGCGGAAGGAGGAACAAGAAATTGAACTAAGAAAACTAGAATACGAGGAACGGAAGCGGAAGGATGAAATGGAATTTGAGCTGCAAAAAATACGCCTTGAAGCAGAAGGTAGGTCTTTAAATTCAAATTCCGTCGCCAATCAAAATGTAAACAGTACGCAAATTAAGCCGAGGTTAGAAATTCATCATTTGATGCAAAAATTTAATTCCGATGAAAACGATATAAGTTTATGTTTAATTATGTTTGGACGTCACGCCAAACAAGCTGAAATATTAGAAAACATTTGGGTAACTCATTTGCTTGGCTTATTGTCGTATGACGTTGCGCAGTTAATCGCCAGATAACCAGATGAGATTGCAAACGATTATGGCAAAGTTAAAAAGATATTGTTGAAACTGTATAAGTTAACGCCAGAAAAATTTCGCCAAAAGTTTTTTATGCATAATAAGAATTTAGGAAGTACCTGGAAAAACTTTGCCTATGAATTAAGAAGTTTTTTAATGAATGGGTCAATAGAGTTAAAGCAGATAATTTTGAAACGTTGAGCGATCTTATCATAACGGATCAGATTAAACGTAAAGTATCCCAAGAAATAAAAGATCATTTTATAGATGAATGGTCTAAGCTGAATTCGCCAGATGATTTAGTTGAAAAACTGGACGATTATGATAATTTGAGGTCAACTTTCAGGAGTAAACAACCGCGAAAGGAATGACATTACGACAAGCAGAACTCCTTTAAAGATGATTCAGTTTTTACAACCAACGAAAAGAAAAAGCTGTACGGTATTACACATAACGAGAGGGGGTGAACCAAAATGCTTCCACTGTTATAATTTCGGACACATTTCAAGGAACTGTTCGCTGCCAAATTCAATTTTAACATGCAGAGAAGGTAATGAAACAGGCTATAAAATTATAAACTGTGTCGCCAAGGAAACGAATCATGCAAGTGAAGAAAGCTTATCTGTTAGACTAGTTGGCGAGAATTCAGACGAGAGTAATTCCTTTTTGAAGAAAGCGAAAATTAATAATTGTGATAACGTGCAAGCTTTAATTGATACAGGAAGTTCGTGTTGTCTCTTAAAGATTTCAGTTGCTCAGAAACTTAAACTGAAATTTGAACGTGCTGTCAATAAAATATACGGTTTCGGAAATCAAAAGATGCCTGCATTAACGTCTATTGGAAGAATTAAAGCCGATATAGAAGTTGATAATGTAAAGGGCGAAAACATAAGCATATACGTTGTTCCTGACGATGCGCAGTCAGTTGATCTTATCATCGGACGGACATGGCTTGATCTTCCTAATATTGCTTACTAGCAGTACCCGCACGGCGTTGCCCGTGGAATCGGGACTTCAACAAATTAAAAAAAACCGCCCACAATGACACGAAAAAGCTTTGAAAACAAAATCAAAACAGAAGATAGACATTATTGATTTTCCCGCTTATTTTGCTTCGCGATTATGACATTTGAGCTGTAGGAAAACAGTACAGAGTACGTTAATCCAAAACTGTATAAAAATTGCAACGTGAAAATCATTAATAAACAGCAAGAAGCAACTTAAACAACATGTGTTTATTAATAAACTTTAGAAACAAATCAAAAGTATAAAAAAAAAAAAAAAAACCCCGCCCCCCCCCCCACCTATATTAAAAAATTGTTTATCATGAGCTTGAAGTATAAGGCGAAATTGATCAGAACGTAACAGACAGACACGCACAAAGAAAAAAATAACCAAAAGGAGAAAAAAAACCATTTGCCTAAACCTGCTTAAACGGTTTAATAATTCATTCAAACTAAAGCAATAAAAGTAATTCATCATATTCCCGTACCTACCCTCATTCATGGCAGGAAGCCAAATAAAGCCATAGCTCTAATTTTTTCCGCCAGATGGCGCACACTTGGATTGAACGGGATTTCCGTATTCCGATTCCTTTTGAAAAACTTCTCTGACCCCATCAACTAAAAAATTAATTACAAATCGACTTAAATTGGTATTTTAACTGTTCTTGTTTTAAATGAAGGAGAACCGTTTTATTTATTAGCTCGAAAATTTTCAAAAAGATAAGGAAAATAGAACGTGAGATGGAGTCATTTGATTTTGAAATCTTAAAATTTCATTCGAAAACTGACTATTATTTAAAAATTTCTCAAAATTCAGGAAAATACGTTAGACTTTCAAAACAAACGTTATTAAAACGATAATTGTTTGCTCTATTTGATAGTGCATCGATTGTTTTTTTCCGATCATTATTTCTCGTGGATCGGCCAAAAATGTGCTAAAAAGCACCCAAACCAACACAAAACATTAAATAAAAAAATTTCTAGATGAAATTTTAAAATTCAGGCTTCGAGGTGCATTGAGTCACCGTTAAGACTACCTGTGTACTAAATTTCAAGTTTGTAAGTGCGATAGATTCGTCTGGACATCGCACGCAGGCACGCACACACGCACACACACACACACATTGCCTTTTATAAGTATAGATACCAAAATAGGAAAAAGAGTTCACATTGGATACCGTGAAGATGAACTGTTTAGAAACTTTCCGATTGATGAAAAAGTAAATCCAGTCTGTCTTAAACGTCTTGAAAAAGCTCAGTTAGAGAGTGAGAGTTTGCATATTAAAGACACTTCCCAGCAAAAGATGATGGGCAATTTAGCGGATGATCTTAAAATGGTAAAGCATGAGCTACGACTTCTACAAGGAGATATTAGGAACTTTAAGGAAGAGCGACAATCGTTGCTTCTTCAAATCCAGGAAAAGAATAAGAATGTTGACAACTTGAAAAGCATCAACGATTCTTTAGTGAAAACAAATTCATATTGCGACAAAAACAAGTCAGGTAAAGTGTTGCTTCATAAAGGAAACATCGTGGCAGTTAGAAGAAAACCTAACATGACAAGTGAATCAACAAAGACGCAACCACGATACCGAAGACCCATGGTTGTCACAGAAGTACGCCCTAGTGACACATATAGAATCTCACAACTAGAACCTAGAAATGGCCGTCCTTATGCTACAATAATAGTTCATGTCAGTCAGTTAAAGGTCTGGAGAAGCTGGAATGAAGACGATGACGACTCTAGTACGAATTCCCATAATGAACCTGAGATGCACAGATCCAAACGAACTTTACGTAAACCACTGCTTTATGGTGACTTTATGCCGGACAGATAGAACTTTTTAATTTTATATTTTATCTTTTATGAATGTATATTTGTTTTTGTATTGTTATTGTTATAATGTAAACAAAATGTGGCTCAATTGAGGTCAATTGAAAAGTCAGGATGGTCGAATGTAAGCGTATTTAATATTATGCCTGACAAAAGCATGACTGCAACATATTTATTGTATAACAGTGCATGACATCAGATAAGTGGCAACAGTAAGATTGTTACTACTTTGAATTTGATTTTTAGAAATAGTCTAGAGAGAGAGACGATTGCGAGTACGGTACGATTGAACGAAGTTACGTTGTATGCAGTTACGAAGTGTAATGGTTGTGTTTAATAAATGTTTGTTTAGTTTTAAAAGAAGTCTTATGAATGTCAATAGAGAAGCCAGCTCTCCCCATCGCTAAACCTTTGTCTACGGCGACACAACCAAATAAAACAATAGATTTTCGAGTTATGATCGCAGATTAGTACACATATGGACAAGACTTTTGGGTTTTTTTATTTGCAGTAAAGCAGAACTTCCGCTGTACCCACCGACTTCCGGTGTTAATGCTGTGTCAATTGAAATCTTCAAAATTTCAATACTCTGTTTGAAGATGTTAATTAATGTTTAAAGTAGAGTTTTCTAATGTTTTGGCTTAGGGATACTTTGAAAATATTGAATTCCATGTTCCTGTTGCTGTAGCTCTCAATGTTTACTTAAAATAAGACCCTAATTTTGTGAAAAGGCTGCCGTCATTATTTTTTTGGCGATTTCTAAGGCTTGTTTGGCTGTCAAATTTTTAACGATAAGAGTTAAATAATCACTGGCAGTTGAATTTTTAACCAGACGATTTAGCTGATCACAATCGTTCTATTGGAGTTTAGCCGTTTCAAGAGTATTTTTAACCGATTTAAATAAAAACGATTACACGAACTCAAAGAACACAGAATTCAACACTTGTACTCAAGAAATTACTATGTACTAATTTGATTTTAGTTTGGCTCTTGATACTGTATTCAAATGGATTTGGAGATTGCTTAAATCGGGGATTACCGGAAAACGGTCTGTGAATGTAAAATAAGCAAACCAGAAAACTCGTCCTTACACATAAAGAAATCCACTGTAAAGATACCCGAAGTCTACAAAGCAAATTTGCGATACAATTTAGTTAAAATGGTCCCAGTGTCGCCAAGCTTAAATGTTGGCGCTGTCCAGTAAGTGGAGCTATGTCTGAGTTTTGGAAGGTTGTGTCTGGTGCCTAACGAAATAGTACCAAATTAGCACAAACTTTTTTCAAGATTTCAGGTCTATCTCTGCAAGCACATCCCTTACCAACTTACCATCTCGAATTATTAGAAAAATTAAACCATCTCAAAAATAAATTATAAGAGCTTTAGAAAAAACTGAAAAACTCTAAACAAAAGAGATTCTTAAACATTGTGTTAAATAAGATAATCTTTGGGTATTTGGTTAAGATTTAGTATGCAGCATTCTGTACGTAAAGCCATCCAGATCGCCAATATAGCACAAAGAAAATGGACAGCCGATAGTTGTTCTTGGCGATGGAACGATGTGGCATGTCTTGGCGAAGTAATTGTACCTGATTCTAGATTTCAAATCTTAATTCTTAGGGATGTAATTTCGTAATGCCGAATACTGGGTTTTTATATATAAATCTACAGCTTTACTTTTATATCTGAGATATTTTCTAAACGAGAAGGAAATTGAGCCGAATAACTTCTATATCAATGCTTGTTAAATCGAAAATATTCTAAATACGTTTTAGAATCTGATAAATCAAATATGTCTGACTCATGATATTTCGAATCAGTTGGTTAAGGATGATTTTTTTTCTTCCCTTTTTTCCACCGAGAAAATGTTGTAAATAGAATAATCATTCCAAAGACATACGATAAGATTCGAAAACGTTAGGATTGGAAAATGAATTGGTCTTCCTAGTTCATGTCCTAATGACAATCAATCAACAATAAGCTTTCTGATGACAGAAAACTTATCAATAAATCAGTCGCATGTTAATGTTTCATTGATTATCTATTCTACTATATAATTCGTAATTCTATTATACAACTGATTCTTCCCGTTTCTAGCTGAACGATTTTTATTTTTTCTAGTTGGTATTTACTTGATTTACATATTGTTGTTTTTATGCATGAATATAAAATGTTAGTGAAATAAGTATAAGTTAATAGCTTTCGCTGTCGTTATCTTGTATAATTGAATGAAATTATACTTGCGCCGTCAATAGGTTTTCATTGAATCAACAAAATGAAAGCAACGTCATTTAGTTTTCACTTAACATACTGATCATTAGTGACTTAGAATACTAGTGGAAAAAAACCCAATAAATGCTTTATTGGAAAAATATTCGACATATCAAGCACTTTAACAAAAATAATTTGAGCTAGACATCCTTGAAAATATTTTAGGGCAATTTTATTCTGGTCTGATTATCTCCGTCTGGAAAATAAAAAGACGTAAAGCTTCTCCATTTGAGAAAAGTTCTTTCTTTCATTAGCTGATTGTAGTCTTACGCACAAGAGTATCCTTGAACTAATTGGTCTTTTTCAGAGTAAAACGGATTCGAACAACTTTCTTCTGTTCCGCAAATGGAACTTTTAAAAGCCACTTTAAGACGACGAAACTCCTGAAAAAGTCTGTCGTTTTAGCTAGGATTATAATCAAAGTGATAACTGTGATCAAATAAAATGCAACAGTATAACAGAAAGTTGTGCATCGAAACACAAGGCTGGAAGATTTATTTTTACATAATTTCAGGTCAGCATATTTTTAATAATATTAACAATATACAGAATATTTTTATAGAACAAAATATTATGGTAGAGTAGAATAGTATTAAATATTGAATTGCTTATTAACATTATTCAATATTATCAAATGCAAAATATCACGGCCACCATCTTGAAATGGAATCAAAAAATAAAAATTCTTACATATTCTTCGTTCTTTACGACCTCAAGGGACCTTCACGCCAAAGTCGAAAATTTCGTGACTGCTTAGCAAACAAATTTACACACAGACGAATCGACGGACGGTCGAGTTAAAACGGAGGTCACGTTTGGCTCTATCATTACCAAGTCCGAAGAAGCATATTTGGAATTATGCTTGCTTTCTCCCTGCCAGCGTTCAAGTGTCTAAAAATTGCTAGTAATTCTATAAATGGTAAACGTCGCGTCGCTCCCACCAAAAAAATCTGATATCTGTTCTTTATCACAGTCTTTAAAATATTTATTTGATTTTCGAATACGAATTATTTACATAACTCTCTGCCTGTATTAATATTCACAAAACAAAATTACAACTAAATGTCTGCTTTTATGAGGATTATAAATATTACTATTAAATATCTTGCCATTACCAAAATGACTCAAGTGTTTTAAGAAAGCCAAACTCGCCATTGGCTCACCAACACATTCAAACCGTTAAAAAGGCCACTATTTTGAAATGGAATAACGAAATAAAAATCCTTATATATACTTCATTTTTTACGGTTTCGCGGAACATTTAAGCCATATATGAAGAAAATTAGACAACGAGTAAAAAACAAATTTGAACGTTGAAACGTCGCAAGCTTGAGTTAAAACAGAGACCTCGCTTCTCTAGGTCAAAAATTTAATCCAAAATAAACAATGACACTTTTAAATCATTTAATTTCATTTCAAAGTCTACTCTTTTCATATACGATTACTTTTAATCAGTGCTACCTAGTTGTTGCATTTTAACAAACCATTTAATAGCATTAATTACAAAAAAAATTTGGAAATCGGAATGCTAATTCAGCGACTACTGAGTCTCAAAGTTGGGCAAAAATACGCAAGAATTGGTGACGATACACGCATGAGGTGCGCGCGCATAATTGGCTTCCGCTCTCGCTTGAAATCAACTTCGAGAAACAAAAGAGAATCACGAGTAACTTCGAGAAACAAGAGAATCGCGAGTAACAAAGAGAAACCGAGAAACTTCTAGAAACAAAAGAGTCACGAGAGTAAAGTAGTCCTACGCCTTTAACATCAGCGGCTGTTTGAAAAGACAGCCTCCCGTCTTTTTTCTACTTTATGATTTATTGCAACCCCACCGGGGGGGGGCAACATGAGTACCTAGATGAAAATTAGCTGGATAAGTAAGCGAGTTCCCTGGTGGGAATAGTAATGGTGAGTAACCCCACTCCGATGAAGGAATGTACCTCCTTCGAGAGGAGTTGGGTCGCGGCCGGTGACAAATAGTAGGACACCCACCTCAGTATCCGAGGTGTCGTGGCGGCCTTTCTTCAGTTGTTTCTAGAAGTCTAGACACAGTGGGGGAAAGCTCGAATTGCGCTTCTGATTTATTGCAAAAACTCGAATTCTGAAAGGTGAACAGACATATGCTAAACCACCGGGAGTGTTCTCTCCTAAACTTTCTCGTATACTTAACCAAAAAGGTGCCGTTTCCCCTTCCCCCACGTGGCTAAAAATATTCGAACCTACTGTGACCCAGAATCCAATGACTATCAGAAGGTTTTTCATTATAGTGATTGAAAAATATCTAGGTAAAGAATCAAATTCAGAGATGCGTACCGATTTTCCGCTCTTGCCGGCTCAAGGACAAACTGACGTAATTCGCCCCATAGCTTTCGCGTGCACAGAAGATTGCTTCCAGTACGCATGCGCGTGGAGACCGACAGACAGTCAACCCTTTGACGGATTTGACCCAAAATTTTATACGGACCTACATTCATGACGATGAAACCGTGTACCAAATTTTATCCACCTAGCTATTCAAGTTTTTGAGTTATAGTGTTCACATGACCGCGGACATACAGACAGACTTCCAGTTGACGGATTTTGTCCAAAAATTGATAGAAACCTACAGATTATGTGTCAAGATCACATACCAAATTTCATCCCCGTAGTTCTAATAGTTTTCGAGTTATCGTGTTCACAGACACACTGACAGACATAATTCACAAATTGTGTTCTTCGGACTCAGGGAGGTCTAGAACGTGGGGATTCGTCAAAATCTCGAGTTCGAATTTTTTGACGATTACAATACTTTCTCTTTGTATACTTCGTAAAAAAAAGAACTTCATATGAAAATGTCCAGGTCCTTAATCGTATGTGCAAAGAATATCTTACACACAATTGAGTCAATTGAAATTCGCTATAAGTGCGTCGTGCCAATTTAATTTTGGAATCTAGAGCAAAGTTTTAAGAGGAAAAAGATATGACGTAAAAACACCGTGTAAGACAACGAGCAATTAGAAATTGCATGACATCTGCAGTTACATTTGTCATGTGATTGTGGCATCATATGACTTCTTACCTTACCTTAATTCATAGGTATTATAATTACCTTAATTCATAGGTATTTCTTCAAAATTATAATATAAAAGTATTAGCAGCCTACTCCATTTTGATAATAGAAACTTTTAATTCATAAAACGACGTCGGACACTATTTTCAATTCTTTCATCATATTTTCCACTGAAAACAAGGGATAATAGTCTAGGCAGGATTTTTATTATTATTTGAGATAGATAAAATATTTATTCTCGTATTAGAATAAAAATAAAATGAATATTACGCAGAATTAACCTGAATATTTTATCATTCGATTGCGATAATTTTTCCAAATTTCAAAGGCGCTTAATACGAACTACTTTATTATGAAATTTTTATTCTCTAAATTAATTAGTAATGAGATGGAAATTCACATTCTTAGCAGATGATTATAATTAAAACTTCGACGAGAGATTTGACTTAACTACTTCTTTCGCGTCGTAAGAGGATTATAAAGTTCTTACTTATTGGACGATATTTATTCTTTTCAGGTCTGCTTGATATTTGAATGAACTTTTACTACTATTATTCTCTCATTAATTAAAGTTTCAGTGATACTACTGAATTATTCTATGGGCATCGATAAGATATATGTTATAAATCATAAATAATTTTAAAATGAACAAATACCACATTTAACTGAAGACCACATTTTTAATATTTAATACCGCCTTTCTTTAATCCTGTAGAATTTTAGTACAAACTTATCAAAATAATTTTAATACAACCCTTTCACAACATTTTTTGAAATTTTCCCTCTTTCCAAGAAATACTGGAGTTAGGCTCAAAGTTAAAGTGAACCAAGTTTCTGTTTTGCCCATCTTTCACTAACACTGCCATGAAATTTTGCCTCTTTCCAAGGAATACTGGAATTAGGTTCAATGGTAAAGTGAACTAAGTTTATGTTTAGTCAATTTTG